>JAFIRS010007802.1:0-21830 GCA_018342105.1 Gonioctena quinquepunctata | reverse complement strand
TTTTTCACATTTATGTTTTGACGAGATATTATATTACTTAAATATATTCAGAAGGAAGAGGACATTCATGTATTCTCTATAAGAAGAAAAAATTATCAGACCGCATTGTACTTTGCTTCATTAATATATCACATTCAAAAAAGAGGTATTCTATTCGAAAGTGAATTCGAAACGGCCATGAAGCCATAATATCCAAGAAGAATGCGATTCATTCGCTAGACGAATTAACTTACTTCGATGATGAACACATTAAATATTTATGATATCAAAATACACCGTTAGAAACCTGTATATTCCAGTTTCTTGGACATTCAAATCTATAATCCACTGCAATCGAGTTGTAGTACTGTATTTCAATAAAATTATTCGAATTAATATTTTAAATTGTAAGTTACCGTGTATACATTCCTTTTGTGTTATTATCCTATCTTTTCCAAGATCTAAATGGGAAAATCTCTGAGTGAATCCCAAGGGAGAATCCCAAAGAATTTCCACCACAAAAAAGCTTTTTAGTAAAAACGCCATTCAATTTTAATTCCAATATGAAATGTTAATAAAAACAATATGGTTTTGGAGAACATAGTTTTTCTGCTTTTAATATTACACCAACTGAGTCAAATTCCGGTTCATATCTTATAGTGAATTATTTCACCACCAACTACTGTCGCTCATGAACCATTAATTTTATGTCGTCGCCTTCTGTTTTTCTGTTGTCTTCACTATACGAAAGGACAAAGAAACATGATCACCTCATAACAGAATACGGCTCCAAGTTTATTTAATACGCACTCGAGTGTATGGATGTGAAAGAGGTTTTTTATGGCCTCAACTTTGTTTGTCTATTAGGCGTGCCTGACAGCCCCATTTTCAAGAACTAACCAAGAGGCAATCTGCAGTGACTTGGGAGTGTGTTTCTGCAATCTCTGGAGTATTTGTTCATGATACAGCGAGTGCCTGGCATATTGCTCCAAATAGGGGTTGCATTATGGCTTTCAGGAGTTGGATTTACACTCCATGGAAGGTTTTGTTGTCGAAACATTGGGAATCAGAAATAGAAATGATAATTATATCAAATTAATATCCTTTCAATAATAACGTTGTATTGATTTCATCAGTACTCAAGTCTGGTAGCTGTTTATCTGAAGAAAAATCATAGATTGTACACATAATTGAGTGCATAAATTTAAAATCACACAAGGAACCCGGAATGTGAATCCAAATATTTTCAGGAAAATCATACTCTGGGGCTAATACGGAATCGAATGATTGAATTGATCTAGAGAACAGTCTTTGGCATCGTATCAATCCTTTTACTTCCGTCTGACACCGTTTTGTAGTAGTTCAGACCCGTGAACAGAACAATTCATGAAGTGTACTGTCGTGTGCTTCTGTTCTCTTCTTGCCCTGCAACCCTAGGATCCGATAGTTCGGAATTCTCCAAAACAATTCGAATTGTTTTACTAGGGATTTCAGTTTTATACAGTTGATTGAGAATCTATGAAGAAGATATGATTAGTGCACTGAAACTCCTTGGACACGGCGCCGCACACTACATCAAAATACGAAAACGAGAAACCCAAATTCGACAAATACCATCTGAGTCAAGGATCATGTAACTATCGATTCTCGAAATATCGATACCTCCAAAGCACGTGACTTCCAGCCGGCGAGTACTATTTGCGTTGGGGAAACGGAAACCATTTTGGTTATGATGGAAACAAACTAAAAGCCAACATTCCAGAATTTCGTGTTGGTTTATGTTTTCTCAAATCAATTTTCGTTCGAAATCAAAGTCGGCCGCGTTAATAGTATAACACCCCATAAAAATATCAAAGAAACTATTAAATCATGACAGCTACGATCTAACCGCTAAACCACATCGCTCCTATTACGAAGGGACAGTTATTTTTATTTCTATTGAACCTAAAGATGCGACTAGGTAATTAACGATTCTTCGACAACGGAGGATAAAACATAAACTCTTAACGATCGCTTCTCACAGAGACCGCTGTCCCATTAAATTAACATATCATGTCGGCGTGTCAACTCAAAGGGGTACTCACCGACTCATAAGTAATATTTTATTGTTTTGGGCGGTATCGTTTGAATACCGAACGCTATATATATAAGATTCTCCATACTAGAACTCTCTCTCTTCATTCAGAATCCAGTTATCGAACGAGTCAGTCAGTACCTAGCAAGTTCTGCTTCATTATGAAGCGAATGAAAGTGAAGTTTAATTTCAATTAGAGAAGATGAAGTCTCATCTTCCTACGAGTAGTAAGCGTAGACTCCGTACAGTTTATTTGAAGTAGCAAATTAATCAACCATATGCAGAATCATAGTGATAGAGTAACTCATCAGAATTCATCTCAGTAATAACTAAATGAATGGATTTAATATTTATCAAGAAGCTAAATAATCATATTGCAACAAGTGAACGCGTAATATTATTCGGAAATAAAACGGAATAATCAAGACTTAATTAAACTATTGTGTATTACTTCAGTGGACGGTAAGCAATGAAACTGTTCATTTGGCAAGGTATATATGTATAGTGTAATAAGAAAATATTTCATTTTTGATGTCATAGTAGAAGAAATTATTGATTCAACAAAAGTAAAAGTATTATCAATTGTTTAAAATAACTGAAGAACAGTTATTTTAATTGTCAGCACATATTGTTTCTCATTTTAAATTATGGTTTATTCAATCTCATTTTGACTTTCTATACATTTTCTCAGTAAATTATACCCGGTGTATCAATAGTTGTTTTTATATTTTAGAAAATACATATATATATTATTACAAGTCCTAATTGTATTATTATTCCGAAACAATCTGAAATTGGTCATTGTACTGTCAAATTGAGTCCCCCGCTTCATTACATACAGAGTGAAACAAAATCTCAAGCCGCTCTGAGATGTTGTTCTGTTATTGGTCAATAGACTGATAACCCTCAGTATGGTTAAGGCATAGCTAAGTTAACAAAAACTAACGAGCAGCTATGATAATACAAATTTCAGCAAATAATATCCGATCGCTGCATTATATTCGGAAGTTTAATGATGATATTTTTTTTCAACGGTATTTCAGTAGATACCGCAGTATTTATAGAAAGGTTGCCAGACAAGCAAATTACTAGAAAAATAGATTCGAGCAAGCTGAAAACAAGTCAAAAGAGACTTGGCAAGTAATTAATGACCTAAGAGGTGAATCCAATAAATTGCATGAAGTTTCACTTTCACCAAACGTTCTTAACGAATATTACTGCTCTGTTGCAGAAAAATCGTCTGAAAAATTGACTACTCATAACGACCCTATGGAACAATTCAAAAACCCCTTTATTTCTGAAACTTGCATTCTATATGACACTGATATTTATGAGCTGGAACAGGTGATTGTTTCCATTGGAAAAAAGTCGTCATCTGGTTACGACGACATTACAGCAAACATTTTGAAAAATCTCCCAGATAACACATTTCAACTCTTAACCAATATTATTAATGTATCATTTCAATCAGAAAAGTTTCCTGATTTCCTGAAGGTATCATCGGTAATACCACTACATGAAGGTGGGAATCAGGACGACCCTCGCATTATCGGCCTTTTCCCCAATTCTCACATTAGGAAAGCTTACAGAAAAACTAGTCAAGATAAGGACAACTGCATTTCTGACGAAATATAAAATCGTTAATAAAGAACAGTTTGGCTTTCAAACTGGCAAAGGCACTAATGATGCAATTTTCTCACTCATGGAAAAAGTTTATACTGGAATCAATAGTGGCGAGGTTGCTGCTGCAGTATTTTGCGATTTTTTGAAGGCTTTCGACTGTGTGGATCACGAAATACTGTTGCGGAAGCTTCCTTACTACGGCTCAGGAGGAGTGATACTGAGCTGGTTCAGCTCAATTTTTCAGGTCGTAGTCAGATGGGGAAAACAAATCATCGCTCAGAAATTGGGAAAATACATAATGGTGTGCCTCAAGGTTCAATACTAGGGCCAACATTGTTCCTCATCTACGTCAACGATTTGACAAGTATAAATATCGTAGGAAAATTCACACTATTTGCAGACGATACTACCATTTTTTGGCAATCGGACGAGGAATGATATGAAGAAAGTAAAGAGTTGGTGCGATTCGAATCGTCTTTCTCTAAATATTTCGAAAACTAATATAGTAACTTTCAGATGTGAACTTGACAATATACCCATTGGGAATGTCATCATTGAGAACAAAAGTAGCTTAAAATTTTCAGGAGTACATATCGATAGAAAACTAAAATTTGAAGACCATGTTAATGCCTTGTGTAAGAAAGTGTCTTCTGGTTGTTATGCAGCCGAAGTAGTCGCAAATGAACTTGGCTCAACAGCAGCTAAGACTGTTTATTTTTCTCTGGTGGAATCTCACCTGAAATATGGAATTTCATTTTGGGGCGTATGTAGTGGTTATCTACTACAAAATATTTCAATTTTCAAAAACGAACAGTAAGATATATGTGCAAATCAAAACGTAGAGACTCTTGTAGATTACTCTTTACCACTCATGGATTTATATCTTTATAATGGAAACAGTGTGTTTAATTAAAAAATATTCGAACAAATTTCAATCCTCACCAAACCATTATGTGACAAGGCAATCCAACAACATTAAGTTGCCAATACCAATGACATCAGTCATAAAGGATTCCATCGTCTATAATGGTTGTAAAATGTTCAACCATTTGCCAAAGGATGTAACAGAAATGAAATCTTTACAATGCTTCAGGAAGGCTGTGATAGACCATACTATAATATACAAGAATTTTGTAGTGATAATTTTTAAAAAACCAATAAATACTGTGATTTTAAATTTTATTTGGGGTATATTTCAATGTGACTTATATATTTTATCCATTTTCATATTTATATGAATTTATTCTATGGGTTAAGACAAACTTGTTTATTTTTACCAGTATTTTGCACGACTTATATGTTTTTATATATACAAACTGACTTTATGTATTAAGTGAAAATTTATTATTTCAAATGCATTTTGTTTTTACATATAAACTGCGTTATAGATTAAGTGAAACTTTGTCCACAATATTACTCTTATGACAATAAAGTATATTCTCTCTCTCTCTCTATGCCTTCCGAAGATGATTGGCCCATATTCTCATGATCTGGGTCAGCACGCTCAGATGTTTATCGTACTCATTTTGTTTGAATGTTATTCAATCTCGAATATAATTCAACCTCGAATTGTTTGGGAATGCATCACATCGGACGAAGTGTGTCGGATATAAAAGAGTGTGGCACTATCTCGAGGTTAGAAGTTGAAATATTTCTCCAATTTTACAAGAATGTAGTCTCAACTACTGAGCTGCCATTCTGGTAGCTTAACAATATCATTCATATCATCCCCTTGTTTAGTCAATTCCATTAATGGAATATAGATTGTTGGAATCCCTGTGAGATCTACTGAAGTAACAAGAGAAACACGTGTTCAGATTCACCAGTCAGGTTGCACCAGTCGCAGAATGTTACCAATCGCACAATGTTATTGAGTCACCCTATAGCGTAAGACAGTCTTCATTCGTTTTTATGATTTTGTATACCCTCAAATCATCAGCGGAGAATAAGAAGTGTGAGTCCCCTATACTTTCACTAATTTCGTTTACAAACAGATTGAATAGCAAGGGACCACAGTGACTTCCCTGTGGTACTCAGAGTGAGCTTCAATTGAGTTTGAAATGAAGTTATTGATTTTCACCCATTGATTTCTCTAAACGACTTATCACAATTCCCTCTCTTCTAGAATATATCGGTTTCTGATAAATATTTGTTGAGTTCAAGAAATTCCTTCTCGAATCATCGGAGTTATTAAGATATGCATCCACATTTCTGGTAATGAACACCAGATGCTCATCCTGAAGAATACCATGCTACTTCCAATGTTAAATTCTCAACTGTATGATCAATGAAATTGCATGATCCATTGTCATCAATGAGTAGTAGAAGTGGAAACAAAACAGTTTCCAAATCACAGAGAAGAGGTGGAATTGTTTTTCTCTGAATATACCAAGAATGAACGGCATCACTGTTCGTTGAGCGAAAAGAATTCATTACTGGTAGAAATAATTGCGTGAAGTGAATGCTTGTTTCAGGAGGATAGCGTACACAATTTCAATTAAGAGGATAATGAATTGAGAATGGTTCGATAATGTTACGGACCTTCATCGTTACGTGGCGTTGGTTTCTTCTTTGTTTTTCCCAATATCCCAGGGGCATGCGATAATGAGCAAGGGAATATAAATTATTCTGCAGAGAATAATTCCTGGAGAGGAGTTCTCAACTTTCTGAGGTGGAAAATAATCTTTCCTAAATATTATTTAGTGGAGAAAAATATTTCAAGCATCAATATAGCTTCCATAAAACAGCCTGCATACTCATGATTCCTAAGATTTTTTTTTTCGATCAGAAACTTTTTTCAACAGAGTTGTCTAAAAATCAATATTACATATCTGTTTTATTTTTAGTCTGAGTATTTCACAGGCTTCCCCACAGCCTTTTCCGGCGGTCAACAAGACGAAAAATAATCATCTGCAACATGATTGACGATCATGAACCTATTACAGAGAAAATGACATTGATGTAATCAAACTGTTTGAATGAATTTAACGACTGAAACCGTGAAACATTCAATGAACAAATTATTATCCTGTTTTCAATAGGAGAGTTTCACAACCATCGAAAAGTCATTTTATTTATTAATGACCAATGATATGTTCGAAGTGTTGCCCGTTTTCCCTAACACATGGACGAGTTCTATTTATTTTACACCTCATCACATTTATCAGTTCGTGAGCAGGAATTTCCTGAAATGCGCGCTCAACTCTATCTCTCAAGTCCTCCAAAGGAGTTGGTCACCTCGAGTATACTTTGGATTTCATGTGACCCCATGAATAAGAATCAATATGGGTTAAATCGGGCGATCTGGCTGGCCATCTGATTGGACCATTTGTCCCCATCCATCTCTGCCCATAGGTATCAATAAGATATTGCCGAACAATATTAGCATTATGTGGTCCTGCACCATCCTGCTGCGAAAATATATGTTCCCTGATGTTCTCAGGTAAGTCATTGCTATTATTTTGAATATCGTTCTCTAAGAATTGTAGATATCTTTGGCCCGTCAAAGGCCAGTCGAAAAGAATTGGTCCAATGATTCTTGTCACTATGATTCCTACCCAGACGATGAATCCAAACCTTTCCTGAAAATTACCTTCTTTCAGCAACCTAGAATTTTCTTGAGCCCAATACCTTATTCCTATAGAACATACCATTATTCGTAAAGTTAGACTTATCTGTAAAGAGTATCTTCGAGACAAAACCATTATTCAAATCATGATGACGCAAAAGCTAATTACAATAAGTTAGTCTCCGTTCTGGGTCATTTTCATATAGATGCTGATGCAAACTGTATTTATAGGAGCGATAATTATGTTTTTTCTATACTTTTCTGGCACTTTCCCTGCTGATCCCACATTCAATTTCCAATTCTCGCACTGAGGCAGATGGAGAAAAATGAACATATGCTGAAACATTAATTTTCGCTTCTTCATTGACGATGAAGTGGATATGGTTTTGATCAGCTGGTTCTTTCCTAGCATC
Source organism: Gonioctena quinquepunctata (assembly GCA_018342105.1). NCBI lineage: Eukaryota > Metazoa > Arthropoda > Insecta > Coleoptera > Chrysomelidae > Gonioctena > Gonioctena quinquepunctata. The sequence continues at coordinate 14,173 of JAFIRS010007802.1, read as the reverse complement.
ATTTTCAATTTCTTAAAATAGGTCTTTGATAGGTGCCGTCTTAATGGATAACGAACAGCGTATAGCATACTAGCATTGACAGCGTTCTTCTGACATTCTCCGTATATCAATATCATATCGATTTGTTCGTTTCGAGAATAACGATTATTATTTTCCATTTGAAAAAAACTTTTACAAACGAAACGAGATGACAAGTAGAATTGGTATTTTACTCTTGACATGACATCAATCACCTACTGTTTTCCATGATTCCACGGCTACCTTTCATTTCATCAAACCTAAACGGATAACCCATTGAAATTTGTAGGCATCGTATAAAATATTGTACAAATTCAATTATTGATCGTTTTTGGTGACTGGTACATAATGTATATCGTTGAATTGGTAATTAAATTCTCTATCGAATCTTATCCATGAAATGACTATTACTATGAGTTACTGATGTAATTAGTATAGATTTTAACCTGATCAAAAAATATTGGAAAATATTTTTTTTTCAATTGTAAAATAAGGATTTGCGTTTGTAATTTGAGCCGTAGAATCCGTAAAACATCAAACATACAGGGTGTTCCATCTGAAAAATCGAAGTTGGTGGCTATTCTGGTAAAACCGGAAGTCGGCCATTTTGTTTTCAATGTTTGTCAATCTGAAATTGTGTTTTTACCTATGTACGAAATTTCATTCAAATCGAATGATAAGTGAAGGAGATATAGGCATGTCATTGTCACCCGGTATACTTCAATCAAAACGACATAATAATGAGTTTTTATGTGGTTGGTTTCCCAAATATTCCCGTCAAAAAATCAATTGAAATGATAAAAAACTAGAGAATTATTATACACTTATCAACAGTTCCAGCCTGAATGTGAGTAAAATAATGGACATGTGAGAAAAATGTTTAAACAAAACTTATTTTCCATTGGGAAATCATCAATATCGACCAACCTGTGATGACAATGGCTTACCATTGGATTTATTGGAAAAAAATGCTAAAAAATTGATTGTATGAGATGGGAATTAACCCAAAAAAAATGTGTAGATAGGTTTCCATATGTTTGTGATAAAGCTCATACAAAAGAAACGTCAAGAATAAGGAAATCTGAAAAAACAATGAGATGAAAAATTCAGGAATCAGAAGATCATAATAAGCCGAACACATATCGACAAAACACTGGACCACATATGATGGATTGGGACAATAAGAAAATATTAACGCATGAATCAAATTACGCGGGAGGAACCGTACTGAATACAGAAAGACACGATTTATATTGAGGAAAAGAAAAAAAACTCGGTTCGCAAATAGATTCGATCACAGCGATATTTTCAAGAAAATTATAATAATGTGTTGTTCCAGTGGAACATATGCAAGATGCAGTCAAAGCCATTCTGGCCGCTATAATTGGAGCCCAGTTGCTCGCTAAAAGGAAAAAAACCGAGATAATTACCGATCTCTTGGAAAATGTAACAGTGTATCAATTTCAGAACGTCTTTGCGATCCTACAAAAATACCCCTTCTTACTGATTCAATTGTGAGATAACGAAGTCGTGCTGGGTATAAAGACGTGGCCTATTTCTTTTACGAGGCTCAATGATTAAATTGTAGATGAGCTAGGTTACAGTGTACGGGAAGTACTTTGTCACCAGACTGCACAAGATTGTTCATCATCAGTAGAGTGTGCACCAGCTGCAATTCACTGCGGCAGCGTAAAATTGAATTGCGGTAAATGTTTGAGACTTGCATTGGCTGCAGTGGGATAAATGTATTGGTCGGGGCAAAAAGTGAACAGGGGATTTGTGTGGATTTAGTGGATACTCGCTGTTCGAGAGGGAGATACGAGTGGAGCACGATAAGTCCGTGGAACTCCTTGTGCTGACGTCTGACGTCAATTGATGAGAATGTTATTTATGTGATGACATCCGGCTTGTGACAGAGGAGAACAAACAAAAACGATTCGTCGTATGGATATTCCGGAAAATGTAGATATGGAACTTCTTGAGTCAATGAACAGTTGAAACTTTCTGAATATGAAATGAAAGTTTTTAAGGAAAGAAAATCCAAGTCGTCGCCACAATTTAATATCCACACAGGGTTTATTTACAAGTTAAACATGTTTCAGGCGTATATGCGCCCATCTTCAGTTACAAATATCAGGGACACTGGAAATAAAAGTTTTCAAAGCCTATTGTGAGATTTTTTTCGAGAGAATGAAAGAATGGTGAATTTAAATATTTTTGGGATGTGGTATACTTTAGGGCCAGAAACCTAAAACTGCAGAAATACCAATAACATTATCAGTAATTCTTGTAAAATTGTTACCATTCACTGGCTTTTATTTGGTATATTGATGAACAAAGAAAATCAACATGAATCGATAAGGTAGGAAAAGGAGCATTTGCGCCCTCTCACGGCGAGTGGCCGAAAACCATGGAAAAAACTGGTTCTTACCTTATCGATTTGTGTTGATTTTCTTTCTTCATCGATATACCAAATAGAAGCCAGTGAATGGTGACAGTTTGTCAAAAATTACTGATAATGATGTTATTACTGCATGGGAAAAATAATAAAAATCGTCAGGCGTGGGGATTCGAACCCTCGCAAACTTTTGAGATCCAGAGCTTAGATCTGGCGCCTTAGACCGCTCGGCTAACTGGACAATATTAATTGTCGAAAACATTCCCATACTTCAATGTGAGTGATACAGTTTTTCATGTACTTTTGTACCTGCTACCTGTAAAAGGTCCCCGCTTTCGAACTAGCAAGTATACATACGTTCTCAACTACATATCACACTACTCATACTCAGAATTTCAGCTTTGCTAAAAATGACGTAGGTTTGCTGGCTCTGGGATCTTGGACCTTCGATACATACACACTTGTTGTTCTATCTCTGTCTCCTCCTAACACTTGATGAATTATATGGGCCTTTCTGGAAGAGGTTCTTGGTATATATGTTTCGCTTCGCGGCGGTTTTTTCGACATTCGCCAAAGATTAATAACATTTCGATGCGATCACTTGGATGGAACATCGACGGCTTGCTGGAGATTTTGTACAGAGATAAAAAAGAATCAGTGAATCGAACTTCATAAATTGACAGTATAATTCAGAAACATTTATAACCATGGCATCAAGCACGAGCTAGCTGATGAAAGCATGCGATGCAATTCATGCACAAGTTTGCCACATTCTTGAGTCCGATTTTGATGATTTTAAATGGATAGGGTATACCTTGAAGTTGGTCCTATTTGGATTTGAAGAGGAAATTCTTCTTCCAAGGATGGTTATTGATTCACCCACTGAATTTTTACTTCTTGTACTGGTTTATCCGATTTGGATAATTATGTTTTTGTTTTTCATTGTATAGGGTATGCTTCAAAGTTGAACCCATTTGAGTTTGAAAAAAAAACGTGTGCGGTCGGGGACTTCTGTCAGGAGCCTTTACCTTTTATTATCCTCCATATCACTTTCCATATTTTGATGTGTTGAACTCACCATTTTGTCTGCATTATTTCCTCACTTTGAAAATGTTTGGATTTTTCATCCATCCCTAATGGGGTGAAAAAGTGGACGAGAAGAGGGTTAAAGTGAAAGTACAGTTGGTTTTGAAATTAGAGTAAAGGAAATTAGTATTTGGGCTCTAAAATTGAAACCAATAGAGACTGGAATAGAAAATCAAATAACTATCTGAATGAAAATGCAAATTTTCAATTTCAGATTTTTTCTTTTGAGTTAGGGCTTTTTCAGAATATCTATCAGATGTAGTTCAATGTCCAGCGTGGCTTTAGCCGGGGAAGTAGTTGTTTTCTGTTAGACATTCACAAAAAATAACTTTCATTTTAATCGTGGATTTTTCAATTCACAGAAAAATCTTTCTATCAATATCCAATTGAGAATGTTTCCCTTTTCAACATGAATACCCCACAAGAGGTTATCTTGACGATGGAAGATAGTGACTAAAGTTTATCTCTCAGTCGCAGATGATTCCACATCTGATTTTATGAACATCCTGTTTATATTTTCAACAAATCAATCTATCATACCCCATGACAGGTTTTAATGTCAGAAAACACTAATTTCAAAGTGTCTCTCCAAAAGAAATGATTCTAACTTTTTCCATCTTGCAAAGTGAGATTGCTTCTTGAAAATGTGTTTCCCATTTCTTCCGGTCTTTCTGATGATCGTGGAAGCGTGAAATAGATTTTCGTCGACAAAAATGTATTGAAGACCTAGTGAATGCGATGCTCTCCTGCGTCAATGTTACGAATATTTCTGGTGAGTACTCTCTTTGGAAAACATTTTCTTGCCTCATTCATCTTTATGAGTTCTTAATTGAGACTGGAATAGAAAATCAAATAACTATCTGAAAAAATGCAAATTTTCAATTTCAGATTTTTTCTTTTGAGTTAGGGCTTTTTCAGAATATCTATCAGATGTAGTTCAATGTCCAGCGTGGCCTTAGCCGGGGAAGTAGTTGTTTTCTGTTAGACATTCACAAAAAATAACTTTCATTTTAATCGTGGATTTTTCAATTCACAGAAAAATCTTTCTATCAATATCCAATTGAGAATGTTTCCCTTTTCAACATGAATACCCCACAAGACGATGGAAGATAGTGACTGAAGTTTATCTCTCAGTCGCAGATGATTCCACATCTGATTTTATGAACATCCTGTTTATATTTTCAACAAATCAATCTATCATACCCCATGACAGGTTTTAATGTCAGAAAACACTAATTTCAAAGTGTCTCTCCAAAAGAAATGATTCTAACTTTTTCCATCTTGCAAAGTGAGATTGCTTCTTGAAAATGTGTTTCCCATTTCTTCCGGTCTTCCTGATGATCGTGGAAGCGTGAAATAGATTTTCGTCGACAAAAATGTATTGAAGACCTAGTGAATGCGATGTCTCTCCTGCGTCAATGTTACGAATGATTTCTGGTGAGTACTCTCTTTTGGAAAACATTCTTCTTTGCCTCATTCATCTTTATGAGTTCTTAATTGAGACTGGAATAGAAAATCAAATAACTATCTGAATGAAAATGCAAATTTTCAATTTCAGATTTTTTCTTTTGAGTTAGGGCTTTTTCAGAATATCTATCAGATGTAGTTCAATGTCCAGCGTGGCTTTAGCCGGGGAAGTAGTTGTTTTCTGTTAGACATTCACAAAAAATAACTTTCATTTTAATCGTGGATTTTTCAATTCACAGAAAAATCTTTCTATCAATATCCAATTGAGGATGTTTCCCTTTTCGTTATTGTCATTTTATGAAAAACCAGTTATATATTTCAAAAGGGAAAAACCCACAAAAAGAATAATTACTTAATAGCTATTAGTTTCAAGAGATTGTTTTTACATAATTTTGGAATTATATTTCCTTTATTGAGCCTATGTATAATATGAATAGATAAAAATATTCAAATACTATAATACAATCAATTTCATACACTGTCACAATGATTACAACCCATAATTAATCAAAAGACAACAAGAAAGGTCTAGATTTACAAAATCATCCTGAATAAAATGTGATAAGCAAAATTATAAGCTCGAAACATACAGTATATGAAATTGTATGTAACTAAAAATAGCCAATGGGAGAACAACAAACTTCTTGATGACAATAGCTAATCAGGGAACAGTATGGTCAAATGTAAGATTTGAAATTGTGAGAAAATAAGAACGGAAAAGTGTCAGAGACGATGGAAGATAGTGACTAAAGTTTATCTTTCAGTCGCAGATGATTCCACATCTGATTTCATGAACATCCTGTTTATATTTTCAACAAATCAATCTGTCAGAGACAATTATGATTGAATATTGTAAATAGTCTGTAAGAAAGGAAAAATAGATTCATTTAAAAGTTTTGACAAATAACCCCAAACAATGAAAATGTGAGAACATAGTGCGCGAATTCAAAAATTCAAATCGAAAGGAATGAGGAAAAATGGTATCCAAGTGACGAAAAAAAAAACAAAGCCACAGGTATTGGAGTTCCTGAGAGCATTGGATTGAAAGGGAATCCAAATTCTAGTTGTGTATTGAACAGCGACAGTTCCAGCGTCAGGTATAAACTTTCCTAGTGCACATTACGAACTGAACAACTTCACTAATAACTCATATCCCATCAGAAGAACTTTATTTCATTTGATTTTGAACTATTAAAGAAATTTCTACTTTCAAGGTAAAAGTGAGGTTGTGTCTATTTATCCATGACCTGTTTCTCATGATTACATGAAAATTTGTAGATTGACAATAGAATAAGTTATTTATCGTAGACCAGGTTAATTTAAGTTTTCCTGAATGAAGGAAATAATTGTTTTTCGAAACTTTCTCGTTTTGTTTCCCACAATTATCAGCAATCATATTTATAAACACAGAAATTGACATCAAGACCAGAATAGTGGCTCTATTGCCTGATCCGGCTATCTGAGACGAGAGGCGTACCAACTGAGTTTAGTCGTGGTGAAAAAAATGATAACAATTGGCAGCAACGTGACGAGAGAACAGTGACGTTAGCTAGCAATTATTATTATATTATTACATCACAAAACATATTATACAGGGCGAAAATACTTATCTATATCATAACAATTTGGCTCACAACGAGGAGCGGAAATTATTAGCAATTTTCATTTTATAACAACAATTTATATTTGCAAATTATCATTACATTACAATTGGCACCCAAAACGTGGGGCGAAATAATAACAAAATAATTATCAAAATTATCAATTTATAACAATATATATATATATATATATATACCGGGTGTCCACCGAAGGTGGCTCGCCCCTATAACTGTTTTGTTCTCGGAGATAATGGAATGAAATTTGGAGGATCTGTTGAATGCATTAAACTACATTTTTCGACAAGTAACTCAATTCCATGCAAATTCCTGAGTCACCGGAAGTCACATTGACTTTCGATTGCAGAAGGGACACTTGGTATATTTTCAGTTTTTTTGTCTCCATATGACATTTAGAATACAACCATGTATCATTTGTTACGGTTTGTAACCGTTTCTTTATGTTTTCTTCGAAATAAATGTTTATTCTAGAGGGCTATGGATACGTTCAAATAACTAATTTCAGTCCTAAAATGTTCATAAAAATACAACTTTACTATGTGACGTTTGATTTCAAAATGTTATTATTATTTTTTTTTCAAATGACAACATGGTGGCTCGTCGGGTTAGAAAAAAAGAGCATTCTATTACGATTAATTTGATACCGCACTCAATCAGGTTGTAAGAAAACTATCGATAAAAAACTGAAAATACTATAACGTTAGAACTTTTCTAAAATGAAGCACCTGTTGAAAATGAAATAATTATATTGAAACTACCTATTTACATATCTTTAGGGTTCCAGATGTTCAAAGTGACCTCCATCTCGTTGCTGACAAAGGCGAACTTTTTTTATTGTTGCTATTACAACGTTTCTCAACTGTGTAATTTTATGAATAGCTACCCTTACTTTGTCCTCTAAATCATGTCGTGTCGCAGGAGGTACATCATAAACTTCGTTTTAAATAGATCCCATAAACGAAAATCTACAGGCCTGAGGTCGAGTGGTCTGAAAAGTTTTTTAAAAAGGAATAAATATAGGTATAAATTTGGAAACAACCCTATTTTACTCCGCCGGCCACCTAACTGGACCCATATTTCCAATCCAGTTTTCGTTGTATGTTTCATGCAGATATTCTGTAACTGCCCTCAGGTTGTGTGGTGGAGCAACATCTTGTTGATAAAATAATCCAACTCGATTTATTAATGAAACTTCGTCCACGAAATGCTCAATTTCCTGCGTGAGGAAACTTACATATCTTGCCCCTGTCAGGAAACCGTCAAAAATTATAGAGCCTAAAATTCTGTCCCCTAAAATGCCAACCCAACAATTGAAATGTCCCAAATTAGTGAAACTGCTTTCGTCAGTATACAGAATTTTATATGGAAATGGGTTATCCTTCAAATATTCTCCAAAGAACCAATTGCAATACTCAAGTCTCCTTGCATTATCGTTTTGGTACAGGTGCTGGCGTAGTTTCTTCAAAATGTTAGCTGCAGAAGACTTCGAAATGTCACATTCTCTTGCGATCTCCCTGAGTCACGTATTAATATTTACTTGAATGTATGCCAGAACACCTATTTCTTCTTCTTCACTCACAACAAACGAATCGTTCCCATCATTATCAGGCTCATTTCGCATTTTTTCAACCAGTTTTGGAAAATAGTGCCGGGTCGGGTGACGCCGATCAGGATATCTCTGTGCGTAGAGACGTGCAGCATCGGTTGAATTTTGCCTACACTCTCCAAAACCTAATGAAAAATCAAACGTCACATAGCTGTAACATTCTGTTCGAAACCAGTAAAATTCAATTTTTACAAACATTTTAGGACTGAAATTAGTTATTTGAACGTATCCATAGCCCTCTAGAATAAAAATTTATTTCGAAAAAAAAAAAAAAAAACGGTTACAAACAGTAACAAATTATACATGGTTGTATTCTAAATGTCATAAGGTGACAAAAAAACTGAAAAAATACCAGGTCTTCCGTTTAAAAATCGAAAGTTTATGTCACTTCCGGTGAATCTGGAATTTGCCTAAAGCTGAATTACTTGTAAAAAAATGCAGTATTATGCATTAAGCAGATCCTTCAAATTTCATTCCATTATCTCCGAAAACAAAAAAGTTATAGGGGCGAGCCACCCTCCGTGGATACCTGGTATAACAGTTAATAGTTAAAAGGAGGTGGCATCATTTTACGCTTTGAGAATTAATTTGCTTGTTTGTTTGTTTGAAGCCGACTCAAAATCAGTTGCTCACATTGGTGTGTGTAGGAGCTTAGTTACTGAGACTAAAGAGGTTTATTTTATTTTTTGCTTTTCAGTTTCTTCTTTCGTCGATTTTATTGTTTGTTGAATAGTTTTCATTCAGTAAGATTTTTCTTTCAATTTTATGAAAGATATAGACGGGATTTATGTATGAGTTATCTAAAACTGTCTTTCAAAAACCTTACATTTTTAGGAAAAGTGCATTAACTCAACAACGCCGTAACGATATATGGGGTGTTCTATTGAAACAAATATTTTGGTCTGTAGCACCTACACGAAACATCCTGTATATTCAAAAGATATATCAGAATGTCAGCTTTCATAAAATTTTGGATTTCTTTTGTCAAACATTGCTGTCTATCCCCTCCAACGAACCAGATATTACCTGTCACATTGAATTTAGGAACACCCGGTATATAAAAAATTGCTGAGATTTAGATTTTTTTTAGCGAAAAAACATACATTGTTGATGATCATAAAGAACAATTCAAAGAGGAAAATAACACACAAAATATTTGAAGTATTGGACGAACGAGATAAATCTATTATTAAAAATGGTTTGGTATATTTATCAATGAATCCTACCACACCCTGAATATCATTCAGAATTTTTTCGTTGGACAGCATTCAGTATAGAGAAGATTTCGTTTTGTTGCTACTAGATTCCACTTGAGTACCGGCTTCTATTAATCATCATTAAAATTCAAGACCCGTGAATATTTATGATACAGAGCTTTCACGATCAGAATCTACCATATACAAACGTGCTCCAGCACTCAAGTGGAAGGATCAGTTGTACTGCATTACAACGATCCGGTACAAAAAACACTCAATAAAAAGGAAAGAGTGGTCGCCCATTTACTCGTTCACTCTTCCCCATCGATATACATAATAGACATCTGCATAATGTTCCATAGGATTTATGAGCCTACAAGAATTTTGATATGTCAAGAGAGATATGAAGCTGCGAGTTATTGGAAAGAAGTTCCTTTATGTGGCTTGCGGTAAGTGTTGACTGGTAGAAATTGTAACATAAGAAAAAAGCGTTATACCCTCTCCATGCGAATTTCTCTCTCTATCCTGGCTCTTTCTATTATATACGGGTATGTGTGACAACTACCCTTGATCCTGTCCGAATTAAATGGCAACGCATTCAATTCCTATATAAGGAAATAGGAAATGCAAAATTGATGGAATAAGGGATTTTCAACTCACTACATACAGTGATTGGATATTTGAATTCAAATATACCTTTTTCAGCATTTTAGAAAGCTTCAGTTTTTCAAGTAAGGTAATGAATAATTCAATTGTGTCATTTTGTAGTTGGTTGAGCTTCGATGTGCTCCGCGAATTTCGCGAAATTCAGTAGTTTAAAGTGCCGTGTAAACCCCAAAGTGTTGAAAAAGTAAATTATAAACTCCTCCTTCAACTTAAAAACAATAAAACAGTATTCTGAAAGTGATCTAAATGCCTAAAAAGAGTGAAAATAGTATTTCTAACACGAAATCTGGCCATTGGAAACAGACATCATCCACATTTCACTAATTTTATAGCTGTGAATCGACGATTGAAGGAAATGGGGTCCTTCAAATTCAGTAAACACCATTGTAGTGCGAAAAGAACAAGAAGAGATAGTGTTACGAAAGAATAAATTCTTGAACGATTAGAAACAGATCCTGCTACCAGCACTCGGGCTATTTCGTATAGGTTACAAGTGTCACAATCAACAGTGAGTCGGGTAGCACGTAAACAACTATTGTATCCATTCCGCCTAGAATATGACGGAGCACCGGCCCATTTTCAACGAATCGTTCGTCAATTTCTTGATCAAACATTCCATGATCGGTGGATAGGTAGACGTGGTCTCATATATTGGCCTGCACGTTCTCTAATTTAACTTCACTATACTTTTTTGTGGGGATACCTTAAATCCCTAGTGTATGAAACACCTGTAGAATCTGTGGAAGATTCAACGGCGAGAATTTTAGCAGTATGTACGTTAATACAGGATACAGCAGGAGTATTCCAAAGCGTGCGACAGTCGATGGTACGGAGATGCCAATGGTGGTTCATTTGAACATTTTCTTCAATGCCTTGTTTGTTTCTATGTAGTGTACCCATTAAAGTAGATATTAATACACAATAATTGTTTTTATTCTTCGAAAACATGTTGATTCGATAATATTTTCCTAGATAATTCAATCGGAAATGACTTTGATAATGATACTTCAACATAAACTCCAATAAATTGAAAGTACTTATCTTCAGTTTTTCGCAAAAATTATTTCAGACCTTAACTCATATCTAAGTGGAGTATTATGAATTCGAGGTTGGGTTTGTTTGTCAATTGGTCTGCAATCATATGCAAGAAAGTATGGTAACATATCAGTGAATCCGCGACATCGATTCGATCAAATAATATGATGAATGAAAAAATGGAGTTATCGGTCTCATTCTGACTCACCCGTACTATGTTTCCGATTCTCCCAACATTAAAAAATGTTCAGGATGTTGACACATATTCCGATATGTTGTAGGAAATTAGCATTCTGCGATTATTGCACATAGGAAATTATGTCTCTACTAAGGACATGTCTTCAGTTTTTCTCAATTATCTCAGAAACCTCCACTTTCAGGCACATGAAATTCTATGACTTTAGGTTGAGTATTGATGAGCCAAACTAATGTCAAACGCTTATTTGTCCATTCACTTGTCCCAAGAAAATATGAAGGAATATATGACCACATACCATCGTAACTTCGCCACTGGTTTTTGAAAATAAAAAGTGTACCAAGTTTCAAATTTTTTCCCTCAGGAATTTTGGAGAAAACAAATTGAATCTTGATTTTTTTCGTACTTTCGACACCCTGTATCTCAGAGGGGATGCATTTTTGGACATACCTTGATGACAATTTTTCACCTCGAAATGAGAAATCTGTAGTCGGAGTTTGTCGGTCTTATTCTGACTCACCCTGTATACAAGTTCTAGTTTTAAGTACGCTTTGTAGATAATACTAATTTTTCCTTGACAATACAGTATATAATTTTTTATTCTTGGACAGAACATTTCAATACTGATTAAAAATTAATATGTTTTGTATACTTTTATGTCTTACAATGATTAATACTCGTTAAATTTTCATGACTATTGTTCTTAACACACCACCAAGTTTTGAGCATCGTAAATGAATCCCTTTTTTTGTATTTCTAAATCAGAGTATAGCCACGCTTTGGCACTGAAATTATATCTTCGGAAATAAAGTATATTTTGCTTGATTGATTGAATATAAAATAGGTATTCTTAGGCGGCAAGATTTAGAATCTGCTACTCACAGAATTACCAAGGTCAAACAATTGAAGAAATATTTTTTCCCTTTCAGTGTATTTGTATAAAAGCTTGTCTCAAATTTTCATACTCTGGAGAGAAATCGTCATGAATTTCCGAGATTTTGTGCCTTCGAATATAGTAGAATATGATAGAACAAGATCAACGCTCAATATACCCCCGCCTGAAAATCGTCGTCAACAGATCTTAACATGATAGAACAAGATTAACGCTCAATATACCCACGCTGTAAAGTCGTCGTCAACAGAGCTTCACATGTTTAAACTTTTCAATGGTTTGGTTACGAATCCAAATTTGCTCGCACTCATCAACTCATCAACAATAAACCAAGTTGCGTCGCAAGACACAGTCAAACATTCCTGACATGTTCTACTCAACAAACTGTGGTTTGCATCTACCATTCGACGTGATTCTCAGAATGTCTGATGAAATCGAAAGGGTCTTGTTCGCAAGCACTTTCAATGTGTTGACAAAGAGAATTGAATGACAAACATCTGTGATTGATAGTTCTACGTTCGGTAGAAGATAAGCATGTTGATTGAATTTGTATGTTATTTCATCTTGGCAGAGTTGAAATTTACATAGAAGGTAAGAAGGCGTATGAAATTTATTTAATCAACTTCAGTTTGAATGGAAAACATGATGATAGTTAAACGAATAATAGATGAATTACGGGCAATGAAAGGAGAAATTAAATGGAGTGTTATGCTCATTTTATGTTCCATTTATTATGATACAAATGATGTCAACGTGTAATAAACTCGATTGAGTAGTAGCAGCAATTGCATTCGCGAAGAGAAAATGGATTCAGTAGGCATCACAGTGGTTATACAGGATCACAAAACAAATAGACATTTTCCTCTAAAACTAAAAGAGACGGGTCAATTTTTTTGCAAGACCCTCTGATACAATAGTGCATGATGTTGAAAATGGATTCAGTCCAATTATTGGAAGTATTTATACAACGTGTTTCACTTCACATGGAGACACCGCGGTATCTCCATACAAATACACTAATAATTTTAATTATGAAGCACCGTCTGATTATCCTACCAGATCTGCATTTTTTTTCAAAACAACAAGATGTAGACTGAAAAATTACAAAAACTCTCTGGACTTCACAATAAACTGCCCGAAAAGTTGAGCCTCTCAATTCCCCAAAGCCAAAATTAAAATTAAACACAATTTGATTAGAAATTATTGCTAACATTCAACTGGAGACAATTCTGTTCTGGAATAGAAAATGATTATCTGAATGCTTGTAGTCATAGAATGAGAATTATTACCCGACTACGGCGAAGCAAAAAGGTGGGTTATCATTTTGACCGGTATGTATGTATGTATGTATGTATGTATGTATGTATGTATGTTCATCTGTTCCCTCATAACTTCCCAACTACTTATCATAATTCATGAAAAAATCACAGCTAAAAGTTTTAAAATGGCGGCTGAGCGCCATCTTCAATAATTTTCTTATATAGAATACTTCGTATATTTACAAAATCTGCTCATAATTCTCAACTACGTTGGGCGCCATTGACACGGTTTTTTCTGGCAGTGCTAATTTTAAGAGTTGAAGCTAGTATAGTTATTTCTTGAGTGTTCTTATAATAAATTGTACCAAAAATGTATGGTGATCTACCTGTTAGCCAGTATTGAAAAGTAGGGTGGAACACTGGATAGCTCAGTGGAGAAGGGGAGGTTCTTGTTCAATAGTTGCGTTGATAATAATGAGAAAAGTTTATATTAACCAGAACGTTATTTATACAAAACAGTCAGTTTTTAGGGCTAAAATTCCTAGCCCAGTACGTACTAGGGGTTGTGACAGTTCTACAACTAAAAAACTAAGCAGTGGATACGTATTTTCCTATATGGTTTCAAAATCGGTGGTTGGAGGCAATAGGCAAATTGAAATGAAATGGGTACTCATCAAAATCCCATGAACTGCAAGCACTGAGGGTGGTTCTCTACTTCTAAGGACTACAGTGTCT
>JAFIRS010007801.1:0-21830 GCA_018342105.1 Gonioctena quinquepunctata | reverse complement strand
TGATTCCACATCTGATTTTATGAACATCCTGTTCATATATTCAAACAAATCAATCTATCATACCCCATGACAGGTTTTAATGTCAGAAAAACACTAATTTCCAAGTGTCTCTCCAAAAGAAAAGTTTCTAACATTTTCCCATCTTTGCAAAGTGATATTGCTTCTAGAAAATGTGTTTTACATTTCTTCCGGTCTTCCTGATGATCGTGGAAGCGTGAAATAGATTTTCGTCGAAAAAAATATATTGAAGACCTAGTGAATGCGATGCCTCTCTTGCGTCAATGTTACAAATGATTTCTGGTGAGTACTCTTTTTTGAAAAACATTCTTCTTTGCCTCATTCATCTATATGAGTTCTTAATTAGGACTGAAATAGAAAATCAAATAACTATCTGAATGAAAATGCAAATTTTCATTTCTAGATTTTTTCTTTTGAGTTGAAGTCCTTTCAGAATATCTATCAGATGTAGTTCAATGTCCAGCGTGGCTTTAGCCAGGAAAGTAGTTGTTTTCTGTTAGACATTCACAAAAAATAACTTCATTTTTATCGTGGATTTTTCAATTCACAGAAAAATATTTCTATTCAATATTCAATCGAGAATGTTTCCCTTTTCAACCCTCAATTCGTTCGTGTAACTGAGAAACCTGTTTTCCTGTTATATTTTTTGTTGAACCAATTGAAATTCATATCTTTCTCTTTTTTCTCTATAATTAATTTACTTTGTTACAGTACATCACATCTTTTACTTTTATGAATTAATCTACAAATAAATTCGTTCATATACTTAAGCTGTTCATTATCTAGTGCGGCCTGTTAACTTTTGAACGGTTTGAAATAGAACAATGAAACAAAAACTGTTTTGAATGATATCACCGATACTACTTTATGAAATTAAAGACATTGTGATTGCTCGATAGAGGGCAGATCAACTTGAAAATTTTAAATCTTATAGGGGCTCAAGTGACACTTCGTTGAAAAGATAATTCAATTCTCTTTTCAACCATTGATATTTTTTAATTTTGTCAATTTTTTTCTTCGAGTGCATTTAGTTTTTCACCTGTTTCAAAGTATTTCGCATACTAGACACTGAAAGAACAGTTTGTTTTTTCAACATAAGGCACTAATGTCTAAAGTGATATCTCTCCCAGTGTCGTGGATAGAAGAAGACAGGCTTTTGACAATTGCCTCGAAACCATTTGAAACGCAATATGGACCTTCCGGGTGCTGCCCATCATAAACTTCCAAGGATTTGGTATAAAATATTTTCGCGGCACATATTTTGATAATTTTTATTGAATATTTCAACTAGCTGCTAAAAGAAGAACCTAGGAGAGGCAAAATTTCAGAAGCATTGGTCGGCATTACATATCTCCTTCTCGAAAATATTTGTTACCTTTGGAAGCTATGAGAATATTTGTAAATTTGAGAAGTGGGTATAGCAATAATGCCATCGCCAGATAAACATTTCCAGCATTCTGAAGGTTTTTTCTTTCAAAATGCCTGTGTTTCTAGGAAGGTCAGAAACTATGCTATGAGATCTTGTTCTAACATTTCTGTTCTCCACTTTATGTATTTTCTACCTTTGGCTGCGTTGCCCTCAAGTAAACATAACTTTTTTCGTGGGATCTTCATTACTAGTGTCGTTGCTATCAGATAAATCATGTTCTGTTCTTCACGAGTCTCAAATTTGTCGAAATTTCCAACAATATTTTTACCATCACTATCGTTGGGTTCGTCTTCAGAAAATATATCCTTTCCGTCCATTGCAAGTGAGCCTATAATTGCTTCATTGTTTCTGAACTGTATCGGCTTAAAAACACAAAAACCATACCAAAGCCAACAAAATCTCTATTAATTTTACAGATACCAGTATCTGACAGATCTAACTAACATCTAGTCCTAAAACAAAAATGCCAATTATGTATTTTATGCATGGATATAATGATAATAATAATATAATAATAATAATAATATTAATAAGTTTATTCGCATTAAAATGTTTACAATAGTGGCATTAGACTCTGAGTGTCATTTGTATATAAACAGAGAAAAAACCCATTTAGGACCAAAGGGTTGCGCATGGGTCATTATTTCTCGTCTGTTGTACACAATGTTTCCCAAAGAATAATTACATTTATCATTTAAGTAATACAGTAATTTATAGATTTAAAATAATTACAAAATTTGAAAATATTTTCACAAACACTTACATAGTAACACATATATTTAGAGAAAAATAGAAAAAAAGTAGTAAAAACAGAAAAAACAGAATAAACATAGAAAAAAAGACAAAAATAGATGAAATAGACAAAAATAGACAGCAGTATTCAATTTTCGACAAGTGAATGTATTTTAGTCTATCTGTCACATGTGAGTAGCCTTTTCTTATCTTTCTCATCAGTTCGAGAGAGTTACCTCGACTCATAACAGAAAGCTACCAAGTATTCACGAAAAATTATTTTTTTTCACTACCGTGCCCTTCTACCCACTTTCCCGCAAGCATTTGAGTTTTGAAAGTGTTACTTTCCCGCACTAGTGCGGGAAAAACTCACTTTTCTGCGCTAGTGCGGGAAAAAGTTGGATGATATCATTCACGATAAGTAACAGCAAGGGGTACTATAAAAGCCTACTGTATGTAGACGTCCAATTCAAATTCTGATTTTTCTGTAGTAGTTTTCATCAACTGTATGATTTATATATATATATATATATATATATATATATATATATATATATATATATATATATATATATATATATATATATATATATATATATATATATATATATATATATATATATATATATATATATATATATATATATATATATATATATATATATATATATATATATATATATATATATATATATATATATGTTATATCTCACTTTTCACTAGAGACTTTTGACTTTATTTAAAAAATATAATAATACAAATAAAACTACTCGACTGAGTGTCTGAAAACAACTAGTGATTGATGATCCTCGCAGGGCTATTTATAATGTTAGAGAAATGGTGACGCTGCTTAGACCAGCGAAATATTATCTGTAGTCAGTTCCTGAGAGCGGACGTGATGACCCTGGGAAGATAGCAAGTCAGCAGTTTCCTGGAAGGTAACCTGATACTCCTGGGATGGCCACTAGTTATCTTGCATATAACAGCTCCTCCATAAAAGAAAAAGTTGATGCCATGCAGCAACTTTTAGGGTTGTGAGGTGATCATGCATCTCCTTCCAGATGGATGGATTCTTCCTGCATTTCTTCATGAAAACTTGGTCTTTTTCTTGGGAACATGCTGGAGATTCTTCTCAACGGTTTGAGTGGTCTGTGCGGTGGATGCGGTGAATCGTCAGGTCCTGTCAGAGCCAGTCTTGTCGTTCTCTTTCTACACTTGTAGAATAGGTAGAGTGCCAACAGGGATAAGACGAGTGAGATGGTGAAGAAGGTGAACCATGATATGTTCTTCTCGACGAAAGGTTGTTGAATCAGGTCATCTAGGCTTTTTGAATATGAGTCCAGCTTGTGTTTGGCAACGTCCAAGTCATCAACATTCAGATCGTTCAATTTGAGGGGCTTCAGTTTCGGCAGTTTCGATTTTTTCTGGAATATCCACACAACACTCGTATGGTATTACAACTGGATGGGTGCCGTGGGTGACGTTCGATGTTTTTCGATCCTTGAGAATTTGCCTGGATCTTTGTTATTCCAATAAACGCACTACATTCAATCTGGAGTTTCACGATTGAATTCTTATAAATAATTTCAGTCTTAGTGTTCATATTGGGACAATTCACGGTCACTTGTAATGGTTCAGAAAGGACCACTAGATCGAGTTTTTGAATGTTATAACCTTGGCTAAAAATCAAAGAACTTTGACAGTTTCGCGGAATGTTTTTGAAACTTTTGAAAATTTGGGCTTCACAAAATGGAGTTATAGTCTATTGGATATGCGAACAATCGAAGCAAATTCAGTTCTATGAAAAAGCGGTTTACACGTTTTCAAGTCTGTCACAGGTATGAACATTAAAGAATCATCATCTTTCGCGATGAATTTTTGAGAAATCGAGAGAATGTGATGGAGGCCAGTTCTATTATCATATATTGGAATCGGGTACAGTTGGTACAGGGTGTAAATTTGTGGTTCTGTAAGAGGAATTTTAGGATAAAGACTAAGTTCGAATTGGTTTGGAACGCTTCTAATTCTATGATTTCAAGGTATTGCTATTTTGGAAAGTTTTGGTTGGAGTGGAGATTGTTTTCCGTAGGTTTTGAAATTTCCTGTAAGGCGGTAATCAAATGATCGGGTGTAATGATTGAAGAATGAATTATATTCAAACGTGCAAAGGTAATTGAATCTAACATATCATCAATATTTTCTTCGAGGAATAGAAAGCTTTCCATCAGTTTTTCGCAGATATTGATAAATTTCAGTTTTGTTTCAACGTGACTAATTCTATCGCTCCATCGATTGATAGTATTTTATATAATTTTAATATCCTCATTGAAAGTCTTCTCATCGACTTGCAATTTGCGAATGGTGGTATTGAAATTTTGAATAACTGATGTGGTTACTGAAATTTGGATCTTTAATAAGTTCTCCAATTGGTGTTCATCGTTATTCAACCTATTAATACAGTTGGTATAGTATTCGCCGTCGGCGGCATCTAAATTGCCGGTGATTGTTTTGAATATACTTCCTATACCGTCGATCAGGCCTCTTTTATATCGTTCAGTATCTGAAATAGTTTCTTCCAATTTCTGTTCAATAGGATTTGAAATTTGGGTTAGAAGGCTAATATGGGTTTTTACCTCGGATCGAAATTCGTTCATTCTATGTCCTGTGAATTGTATTGTGTTTACGAGAGTTTCTAGAATTCTACGGTTATTTTCGTAAGCATTTTTGAATACGGAAATGTCTTTTTTTACAAGTATAGTCCATTTATCGTTAGTGAGTACGATATTTCCATTTTCATGGTAATATACGCCGATTGTACTATTTATTGGTTTGATTTGGTATTGAGACTCTACTGATCCGACCAGCAGCAGCAACCTGAAAATAAATTAATCACCAGTATACGGCTTCATGCGATCGAAGTTAACTTTTGATCTTTGATTGGTTCGAGGATTCAGAAGTATCGCGGAATTTAGGAGAATTTGTTCTATTATGAAAGGACCATTGAATTTGTTGTGTAATTTATTCTTTATTTGGGATTCCTTGACATATACTTTGTCCATGACTTTTTATTCTGGGGTTTCTTTTTTATGTTGCGATCAAAACGGACTTTGGCTTTTTCTTTTTGTTTTAGGGTACGTTCGCGGGCAATTTCATAGAAGTGAGAAATTTTATTATTTAGGTCTCGTATATACTTGACTGTTCTTGATTGTAGAGAGTTTCGGGTGGTCTACTGGCTGTGTGACCAAAGACTAGTTCGTGGGGAGTAAACCCATGTGTTTTATTCACAGAGTTATTATAGCAAATAACTGCGTATGGGAGGATATTGAATGGATGTTCGTTGGGATGTTCGGCCATATGTATCCGAATCATTTCGAAAGGGTTGCGGAAATCGTTCGACTGAACCGTTTGATTGTGGGTGATGCACACTGGAATATGTGAGTTTAATGTCATAGAGAACACAAAGTCTCTAAGGGTGGCATTGTCAAATTCTCTGCCGTAGTCGCAGTGAATTCTCAGAGGTGTTCCAAAATGTTGAAAGTATAGGAGTAGGGTATTGACTATACTTCGTGCGGTTTCGTCGTCTAATGTGTAAACTTGCAGGAATTTCGTTAGTTCGTCTCGTATGCTCAGTGCGTAATTTTTCGTTGGAATTTCTACTATGTCTATGTTGATTCTTTCGAATGGTGTTCTAGGGGTTTTGGTTATGACGAGGTTGTTTTCGAGGTTTTTTCTATATATTTTAGTTCGTTGACAAATTTGGCATGTTTTTATATAATTCTCAATACTTTTCGTGAGTCCGGGCCAATTGTACTTTTCCTTTATTCTTCGGATGGTTTCATTGATTCCTCTATGAAGGTAATTTTTTTCGTTGTGGTATTGGTCGATTATTATTGGAATTTGGTCTGGGTTTGGATTAGTTATCAAATTTTGGCAAACCTTGAATTAAATTTCTTTTTCTGAGAAAATGAAACAAAGTATCTCAAGAATCGGGAGTTCTAAGTTATTCTCAACGCAATAGGTGTTCGAGAGATCGATTTCATTTTGATGTCTATACAGGGTTAGAAATAAATGTTCTACTACTGTATCAACGTCAAATGGTAGAGGGACAATATAGTATTTTCGATTTTTGATCGTTTTACTCGATACGATATTGATTTTTAAATTCCTAAAGTCATAATTCTGTTCGAATATATCGTCGAAGATTTTGTAATGAAAATATTTGGGGTTCTTTTGTTGTGGGAATATTAAAATGTGTTTGTTTTCTTTGTCAAGTAATTGGCAGTTCGAGTATTGAACTTTCGAGTAGTCAAGGAGTGATTTCGTTTGATATAAATTTATGAAAGTTCGATATGTTCAGCAGAAAATGTTTCTTGTTGATTTTCCGGGGTTTCCTCTGTTTCAGAAATATTTTCTGTGTCAGGTGGTTCTTCTTTCAGTTCTGGTTTAGGTTCGTGCTGTTCTCCACTGTCGCTAATTGTTTATATGTCAGAGTCTTCGTTTGCGGGTAATATCAATGTACAGGGAGAGAAAATTTTTGAATTTAGAATGAAGCATTTTTTCGGTGGGTCAATCTTGATCCTGGAAAGTGCATCGGCATTTTTGTTTATCTTGCCTGGTTTATAAATCATTTCGTAATGGTATTCCTCAAGTTTGAGGCGCCATCTGGCAAGTCTGATACCAGGGTCCCTGATAGAAAATAGCCACGTGAAGGGCCGATGATCAATGATTAGCTTGAACTTTCTACCAAACAGGTATGGCCTGAAATGTTTGACAGCCCTAACTATGGCTAAAAGTTCCCGTTCTATTGTGGAATATTTGGATTCGGCAGAACAGAGCGTCCTTGAGGCATATGCGATTGGTAAGTCTCTACCAATCGGGCCTTGGGAGAGCACCGCACCAATGGCAAATGCACTCGCATCTGTCGTAAGCAGAAATGTCTCTTCGAAATTGGGGTATATGAGAATGGGTGTCGAAATGAGTGTTTGTTTCAATTCTCGAAAGGAATTTTGGCATTCGTTTCCAAAAATGAATGGGGTATCCTTATGGAGTAATTTCGTGAGTGCTTTTGAAATCTTAGCGGAATTTGGGATAAAGCGTCTATAATAACCAGCCAATCCAAGAAAAGATTCAATCTCTTTCTGATTTTTTGGTTCAGGGAAATTCATCATACAGTCGACTTTGCTCGGATTTGGTTTCACTCCATCTTTGGTAATGAGATGATCAAGATAGGCTACTTCCTTCCTGAGAAATTCACACTTGTCCGGCTGTATCTTTAGATTTGCTTGTCTGAGTCTTCTGAAGACTTCGTTCAAACGAGATATATGTTCATGAATCGTGGGGGAATAAATGATGATGTCGTCCATATAGACTAGACATCGCTCATTCTGGATTCCGAGTAAGATATTATCCATTACTCTTTGGAAGGTTGATGGAGCGTTTTTCAGCCCGAATGGCATACGAATAAATTCATAGTGACCATTCTCTACTGTAAAAGCAGTTTTCGAAATGTCTTTGGTATCTATTTCTATCTGGTGAAAACCAGAGGCTAGATCCAAAGTCTTGAAATATTGGCATTTGCCAAGTTGGTCAAGGAGGTCAGCTATCATCGGTAGTGGGCATTTGTCGTCTATGGTAAGTTCATTCAACTTCCGGTAATCGACAACAACTCGCCATTTCTGTTTACCAGAAGCGTCGATTTTTTTGGGGACGACCCACACAGGGGACGACCATGGGGAGATAGAAGGGCGTATGATGCCATCTTCTAGCATTTTGCTCATTTGTCTTTTCACCTCCTCTTTATGAATCTGAGGATAGCGATACGATTCCGTGAACACGGGTTTTTCGTCTTTAGTATCAATAGAATGTTTTATTTCATTGGTGAACGTCAATCAATCACCTTCTGAATAAAATATATCCGGATATTCAAGACAAACGTTTGTAATGAGTTCAGTTTCTTCTTCGTTCAGATGTTCCAAACGAAGTTGATTTTGAATTTCAAAATTTCTGTCTGTCTGTGCGTCAGAATTTTCTTTTTTTTTAAATTATTAAGAGAGTAATTTTGAATTGGTTCGATTTTTATATCGGAAAAATTTATAGTTTTTGACATCGCATTAGCATTAATCACAGAGGTGAGAAATTCTCCTTTATGATTGATTTTCACTAATGCATTGGATAATCTAACATTTTCTTCCACTTGGGCTAACAGTATAGCTTCGGTGTTCAGTAGGTTACATTTTAGTTTGAAAATCTGTTCCATACGGGGTTCAATAGAAATTGTATTCGGTATGTTGTTCATGGACGTTTCAACTACATTTTCAGGAGGGTTCTCAGAGTCCGTTACTTCGATCAGGGGGATCGTTTTGAAGTCGGTTATAAGTTGCTTATTTTTCAAATCGACAATACAATGATAGTGTTCCAAGAAATCGGATCCTAGGAGACCATCGAAATCTATATCTAAATTGTAAATGAATACTTTATGAGGATCACCTATACAAAAGGGTATCATTACTGATTCAGAAATGATGATTTTTTTATCTGTGATACCTTGTATCACCAAATTTTCATGGGATCTATTAGAATAATTTTGAACTGTTTTTGGCTTGAAGATTGATAGACCAGCACCGGTATCGATAAGTATTTCATAGGTATTGGTTGCGTCCATGATATAATACAAGTTTTTGGAATTGATTGTGAGTGATTGAGTTATAGGAACATTTGTTCGGGGAAGTTCAAGTTTGGGTTGAGATTGTCTGATATATTCAGGGCTTGCACTTGGGCTTGGAGCTCTGAAGTGGGATCTATCGATTGATTGATCGGTGGATCGAAAGATATTGGGCCTATTGGAAAATCCTGGAAATTGTCGTATTTATTCAGTTGGGTTTCCGAATATCCAAAATCATACTGATCATTAGTATGATCGGAAATATTTGACTGGTGTTCCTGATAATTATCGGTATAACTTTCAGCACCAAAATTTTGAGAATCTTGATAATCATCTGTGTAATTATCGTTTGTGGAATATTGGTATTCTTGATAATTATCGGGGGTTTTTTTTTTTTTGTTACAGAATGGATTGGTTAGTTTTTGGTGGTCTGAATTGGGATTGATTCTGATTGTTTGATTGATTTGGTTGATTTGATTGATTTGGTTGATTTGATTGATTTGGTTGATTAGGTCTGAAGTTTTGATAGAATCTGGGATTTTGTTGGAAGTTCGTATTTTGTTGGGGAAAATTGGGCCTTTGGAAATTTTGTTGCGGTTGTTGAGATTGTCTTGAACGACATTCATTCAAAACATGGCCTTGACGTTTACAGTAAGAGCAAAATTTTTGTTGATTGGGATTTGTATTCATTTTTCTTGGTTGGTTAGAATGCGTATTTGGGTTTATATTCAATGTAGATTTTTGCTGTTGAAAATAATTCAATTGCATTTCCCTTCGTACTCTCTGTGTTGCAGTTAGTATGTCCGTAGGGTTACCTGCTCTAATGAGTTGTCCAATTTTAGGTTCTAAACCAGCCAAAAGACGATTCAATGTCATGGTTTCAATGAGTGAATTCTGAGATGTTTTTTGATCGGCAGTGAGATTTTGTTTCTGAATTGTAGCGTGCATTTTTGCATTATGTGTTTGTAATCTATTTATGAAAGTAAGAGGTGATTCGCCAGGTAGTTGGTGAATTCTTTGGAGATCTTGTATCAATAAGGTTAAATCACGAGTATCACCAACGTATTAAAAACTGTCATACTCTGTGAAAATTATCCTATGGACTAAAAGAGAAACGATAATGTGATATAGTGCAATTTGTTATGAGTGATTAATGTGAGTTGAAAGAGAGTTTAAAAGTTATAATCAGTCCTTTAGCATCGAAAATTATTGCATTGTTCAATCAAAAGTAACACGGTGAATCATATACTCACTGTGAGTTAATAAAACTGAAGCGTTCCACTTTAGAGTGTTCTGCCAATAGAATATCTGTTATTCTTCTTTGTGATGTTTCCTAGCCTCCTGGAAATACTTGGTTCATTGGAACTCACAGCTTCCTTCCATCCAAAACAAATTTTTGTTCCTGTGACTGGTTTTTGCAGGATTTCTCGTTCTGTAAATAGGTGAGAGGAATTTTGTAATATATCACTTCTCCCAGTTGTGCCTTAATTAAATTGATCTCGTTCTGGAATGGTTTTGGTAGCTTTTTCTTGGAAGTCACTATTATTTCTTTTCCAAAAATTCATACGTGTTTGTTTTCTGTTTAAATTTTTGATTTCTTCCAAAACTTATTATTTCTTCTCGTGGCAACACACACATTCCATCTTAAAAAATAATCCTAACCTTTATCTATAAATTTTTCACAGATTTTAGAATTTCTTGCTACTGTCTACATCATTATTTTTCATTCTCTTTAATTTTGATTTTCTATCGACATATCATTGGTGGGTTTCCTGTTGATAAGATTTATCATACAGGATGTTCCAAATTTATATATCAATTGATCTACTTGTGATACAATGTTTTTCATAAATTTGACTTTTCAAATAATTAAATTGTATATTTTCTCCGGATGTATTGTTGGTCACATACTTTTAACAACAGAAATACTTCAGGACTGATCTTTTTGATACATATGCATCGACTAGATCATAGTATGAGATTCTAAAATAATAAAAAAGTCAAGAAAAATTGCAAAACAAACATGGCATTAACCACGATAACTGAAATACCTAATAATAATAATAATTATGAGTTTAATTGTTTTATAATATTTCCTAACATAACAATATATACCGTGTATCCCAGAGCTTTCAGGCCAGCAGATATTCCAGTTATTTGCAAAAAATAAAATTGAAAAAAAGTACATGTCGTGGGAGACCATAAGCTCGTTCATGTAGCATAGCAAAATCCACCCCCTGGCAAACAACCCCCGAGAAACCACCCCAAACTTTTGTTTTTTGAATTTCACCCCCATGTTTGTTGCTGTTCAACTTACAGCCCGTTTCATTCCTTATTCATCGATATATCATAATATGTAGTTGTGAAGATAATAAGTCGATAAAATGTAATTCGTTAGTGGGTACTATTAATTGGACTAAATGAATGGTTCTACGTTGTAGAGACAAGAAAAAGTGGATGTTAAAGAAGAAGAGTCAATAAATGTTGGAACTTTTTGTGCTTTGTTTTATTCCTACGGTATCTGGATGACAAATTGCGATCAGTCGTGATATTGTTGTTAAATATTAAAATGCCTTTTACCTTCACTCCCAACGAATACGTTGATATGCTCCAAATTTTTGGTGAATGCCAAAAGGATAAACGTGCTGCGGAGAGGCTGTATGAGCAGCGCTTTCCCGATCGTCGACAACCAGGTCGCAATACGTTTTCGTATGTAGAAAATACAATGCGAACGGGATCATTTCCAGGGAAAACACATCAAGCACATTCTACTCCTGTACGAACTGAGGAAAATTGTATAAATGTGTTGGCTTACGCCGAAGCATATCCTCATATTTCGGTTCGTGCACTGGCGGTGGAGATCGGGATCAGTGAGTCGTCTGTGCACAGAATTTTCAAACAGTACAGGTATCATCCCTTCAAAATACATTTACACCAAGGACTCAGACCTACAGATTTCGAAAGACGAATGGTATTCATTGCTCACATTCAAGTTTCAGTCCATGACAATCCCAACTTCCTCGATCAAATCTTATGGAGTGAATACTCCCGTTTCCATAATAATGGCACTGTTAACCGACATAACATGCACTATTGGTCACAGGACAACCCTCACTGGATACGAGAAACCGATTTCCAAATGATGTGGGGTGTGAACGTGTGGTGTGGTTTACATAATGGACGTCTCATCGGCCCTCATTTTCTCCAAGACACTTTGACGATATCTACATTTCTTGGAAAATTGCATTCTTGCATAACTAGAAGATATTCCAATTGAAGAACACAACAAATGTAGTGGCAACAAGATGGTGCTCCTGCACATAACCATAATATAGTTACTACATTCCTCAATAATACCTTTCAAGACCGTTGGATTGGAAATAGTGGACCTGTTCGATGGCCTGCACGTTCTCCAGATCTCAGGCAACTGGACTTTTACCTATGGGGATATTTGAAACGAATTGTCTTCGAAACTCAACCAATGAATATTGAAGATTTAACCCAGAAAATTTCAGAGGCTTGTAATACCGTTACTCCGGAAATGATTAGAGCTTCCTGTACTCGCGCGCTGATTCGGCGACTTGATGCATGTGTGACAAGTGCTGGCCAACATTCTGAACAATTTCTGTAGTATAATGTTTCATTCAAAATACAGATGAGCTTATTATTGAACAATTTCTGTAGTATAATGTTTTATTCAAAATACAGCTGAGCTTATAAATCATCATTTCATTTGCATTTCCGTTTGCCATAATTCTGCATGCCATTCTAGCTACCATGATACATTATCGAATGAGAAATGAAAAAGACTGTAAGTGGAACCAAAACAAACATGAGAGTGCAATTTGAAAAACAAATATATCGGGGGTTGTTTGCCAGGGGTGGATTTTCCTATGCTGCATGAACGAGCTCATAGTCTCCTACGACACGTATTTTTTTTTAATTTTTATTTCTGCAAATAACTGAAATATCTGCTGGCCTAAAAGCTCTGGGACACCCGGTATATATATATATATATATATATATATATATATATATATATATATATATATATATGTGAAGTGGGGAATTGTTGTCCGTGAGAAATTATGAAAAAGGAAATTGTGGCCTAATTGACATATTTAAATTAAAGAAAAAAAGCATCCTCCAGCGAGACTCGAACTCGCAACCCTAAGCTTGCCGGACCTATGCTCTACCAATTGAGCTATGAAGGCTATGCGAAATCGACACACACTCGTGAACAGTTTACTTCCTTCAATTCAATGCGATGTTGGGAAATGAAATAGAAAAATCAAACGTACTTATCAGTGGCCGTCGAGACCCGGTACCTATTCACCCAAACATCATCGTCGAAGTGACGATTTCAGTAGAAGATCCAGGAAGATGATCTCCAACCACTGATAAGATTTTAGCCAAATATAAGTTGTGAAGTGGGGAATTGTTGTCCGTGAGAAATTATGAAAAAGGAAATTGTGGCATAATGGACATATTTAAATTAAAGAAAAAAGCATCCTCCAGCGAGACTCGAACTCGCAACCCTAAGCTTGCCGGACCTATGCTCTACCAATTGAGCTATGAAGGCTATGCGAAATCGACACACACTCGTGAACACTTTACTTCCTTCAATTTAATGCGATGTTGGGAAATGAAATAGAAAAATCAAACGTACTTATCAGTGGCCGTCGAGACCCGGTACCTATTCATCCAAACATCATCGTCGAAGTGACGATTTCAGTAGAAGATCCAGGAAGATTATCTCCAACCACTGATAAGATTTTAGCCAAATATAAGTTGTGAAGTGGGGAATTGTTGTCCGTGAGAAATTATGAAAAAGGAAATTGTGGCATAATGGACATATTTAAATTAAAGGAAAAAAGCATCCTCCAGCGAGACTCGAACTCGCAACCCTAGGCTTGCCGGACCTATGCTCTACCAATTGAGCTATGAAGGCTATGCGAAATCGACACACACTCGTGAACACTTTACTTCCTTTAATTTAATGCGATGTTGGGAAATGAAATAGAAAAATCATCATATATATATATATATATAAATATTGGTTTGGGTAGTTCTTGAATCCTGTTTGATATGTTAGTTACCAAACAGCCAATCCATATCAATGTAATTATATAAGTAAAAAAATTGAAAAAGCTCCCAACAAGGAGCGAAACGTCTTGTTCAAAATATATAAATTTAAAAAACGACCTAATTTTTCAAGAATCCAAAAACCTAAGAATGATGTAACTAATATATATATATATATATATATATATATATATATATATATATATATATATATATATATATATATATATATATATATATATATATATATATATATATATATATATATATATATATATATATATATATATATATATATATATATATATCAAATGAATCATTTCTGGAGCAATTCTCTTGAAATATACTTTCATTATTACTATAAAGTGATTGGTTAAACAAGTTTTGAGAACTATATGCAAAATTGATTTGTTGAAAATATGAACAGGATGTTCATAAAATCAGATGTGGAATCATCTGCGACTGAAAGATAAACTTTAGTCACTATCTTCCATCGTCAAGATAACCTCTTGTGGGGTATTCATGTTGAAAAGGGAAACATTCTCAATTGAATATTGATAGAAATATTTTTCTGTTAATTGAAAAATCCACGATAAAAATGAAGTTATTTTTTGTGAATGTCCAACAGAAAACAACTACTTCCCCGTCAAAAGCCACGCTGGATATTGAACTACATCTGATAGTTATTCTGAAAAGGCCCTAACTCAAAAGAAAAAATCTGAAATTGAAAATTTGCATTTTCATTCAGATCATTATTTGATTTCCTATTCCAATCTCGATTAAAAACTCATAAAGATGAATGAGGCAAAGAAGAATGTTTTCCAAAAGAGAGTACTCACCAGAAATCATTCGTACCATTGACGCAAGAGAGACATCGCATTCACTAGGTCTTCAATACATTTTTGTCGACGAAAATCTATTTCACGCTTCCACGATCATCAGGAAGACCGGAAGAAATGGGAAACACATTTTCAAGAAGCGATCTCACTTCGCAGAGATGGCAAGAGTTAGAATCATTTCTTTTGGAGAGACAATTTTCAATTAGTGTGTTCTGACATTCAAAATTTTTCTATCAATATTCAATTGAGAATATTTCCCATCTCGATATGCAAACATTCTTCAATTTTTGTTTGGTTTTCAGGAATATATGATCCAAACAGGATTTGGAATTATTATGTATTCTTGTGAAAGAATTCGTCATTGATATGCATTCAAACTCTCCCATCAGATCAAGATATTAATTGGTTATTTCATTGTCTAGTTTTATATTATTATTGATGTCTCCAACAAATAAAGTCGAAATATTCGTTTCCAAATACTTGAATATAATTCTTCAGATCCTTCAAGAAATATATTCCTCGACAAAAAAACAAGCTTCAACAATAAATGTATTTTCGTTATTGAGGGTGGTCTATATAGATATATTATCAAGAATGATTTATTATTCAGATATATTTCAGTTTGTGTTATTTTGCATTCATCTATTTTCAGAACCTATAATTCAGTGAATTCCTGATATAAAACACTCACTCATCATTTTGGTTGATAAAACCTCTATAATAAAATATATGAAAGTCAATCCATGTTATATAAAACAGTGTTTCCAATTTGCCATGTTTCCTTTAATATGAAACAGTAGAATTTTTTGTTTAACTGTTCGAGGAATGCTTCGAACTCTTAGAAATGTTTTTTACATTCATATGAATCAAGTTGTTTACCAATTGAGTCTAGTTTGCACGAATCGATGTCTTTCGTTTTAATTGGTGTATGATTGATATCTCGTAAATATTGTTTGATTTTTGTCTACAATACTAAGTAGGTTTTTTTTTCACAATTGAAGAATGTCTTGGTAAACTATCGAATTAGTTGATGAATAAACAAAAAAGATAGAGAAAAAAACTATTTTCCGGCGTTGCTGCGTAGTCTCATTTTCTTGTCTTTATCCTCAAGTCACAGAATATTTAACCGTACCTAAGTGACTACACCTGAGGAGTAGGCAGATTGAGGTCGCAGTGTATAGGAACAGGTTTCCGTGGTCATAATTTTTTGAATCTGGAAAGTTCAGGTTGTACATAATCTCAAAATTTGAAGATTTCGTCGTTTTGACTTCCAGTTTGGGACCATTTTCAAGAAAACTGAAAAATTATTAGTTATGGTGAAGAAAGGAAGTTATTTTCGCACTCAAGTCTCAATCTGCGTACCCAACAGGTGAAGTCACTTAGAAAGGGCTTAGGATTTTGTGATTTGACGCCGGAGTCTCAATCTCGACATTAGTTTTCTCTAACGTCTCAATCTGCCTACTCATCCGAGAGAACTGATAGATGACAAATTCTGCTGCAATGTCGTAAAATCGTACTTTTCCGCAATACGCGGAAAGAAACCGAGAACTGTTCGCCATTTCCATTCATTTCTAGGGACAGGGGTTATGGAAATTTTTAAAGAATTATAAAAAACATTAGGGTCTTATGAAAACGATTTGAAAAAATATATGAAAAAAAAAACCTACGAAAAATCGTTATCACCGAATACTTCAATAGGTACTCTCATAGCTTTAGGAATACGAAAAAATGTGTGAAACGGTATATTGCATCTGTTTCCAATATTCGTCAACACTATCGGTACTTCATCTAATTCTCAAGCATGTTTTTTATTTGAGTTTCTTTCAAGTACACCTTGTGTTCTATTTTATAGTTAGGGGGTATTTTCAGAAATGGTTTTGTCGAACTCGATTTTTATTTTCTGTCTGTCTGTCTGTCTTAGCTCGTACGAGTTTGTGGAAATAGGACATTCTGTTTTTCGTTTTTCGCAATCAGGTCCTTTCAGTTTATAGGGTCTCTGGAGGTCTGCTGGAGGTATGTCCGAATACCAATTCTCGGCATTACTGCGTACGACAAAAGATCTAGAAGATGTTCATTGCTTTATGAGCACGGATTATTTCAGCAAGTGTCGTATGGAACCGTTTCAGGAATCCATTTGAGTGAGGGTGGTTCACACTTGAGTAAGTTAGTTTGATAGATCTTCCAAGAGTTGACTCTCGGCCAAAGTCGCATTGTATCCTCATAGGTGTTCCATTATGTTGTTCCATAATGTTGTTCCATAACGAGAGGGGTATTTACGACGGACTTTTATCCTCAATGGATTGAGCTCGTTTTCTTTTTGAGGCGAAGTGATTAATTTTTTGTCTGGCTTGGAAACAATCTCATAGTCGTATTCTTCGAATTTAAGTCGCCAACGTGCGAGTCTATGGCGAAAATGTTTCACAGCCCAGACTATTGCAAGAAGCTCTCCCTCGATGGTGAAGAATTTCGACTCGGCATTGCGGAGCATAAGGATGCATATGCTATTGGTAGTTCCTTAACAATTGATCCTTAGGGCAACACAGCGCCAATGGTAATAGCACTAGGTTTTCTCGTGAGCAGAAAAGTTTCTTCAAAGTTGGGGTGGATGAGAATATGGTTATAAGTGAGTGCGTTTTTGAATTCATCAAATGATTTTTGCATTCCGAGTCTTTTTGAAACAGTTTTGTCATTGTTTAGAAATGTTGGTGAAGTTGTGGATGAATCGTCGGTAGTAACCGGCTGGTTCTTGATTTATTTTTGTGTTTTGGATTCAGAAAAAATATGAACCCAGTCTACTTCAGAAGGGTTCGGTTTCACCCTAGCTTGGGTTATAATATGATAATATGACCAAGATAAGCTATTTTCTTCATCAAGAATTCGAATTTATCTGGCTGAATTTTAAGGTTGCCTTTCGATGTGTGTTGAACTCTTCTGTGTGTTCATGGATAGGGGGTGAATGAAAAATGATGTCGTTCGTGTAGACGAGGCATCGGTCATTTTGTATACCAAAAATTGATGGAGTGTTCTTCAGTTGCTAATTCAACGATAAACATTATGTACCACTTCCTTTTTGTTCAAATCTAAAAACGATCAATTATTGAATTTGTACAATATTTTATACGATGCCTACAAATTCCAATGAGTTATGTTTAGGTTTGATGAAATGAAAGATAGCCGTGGAATCATGGGAAACAGTAGGTAATTAATGTCATGACAAAAGTGAAATACCAATTTTACTTATCATCTCGTTTCGTGTGTAACAAGTTTTTTTGAAATGGGAAATAATAATCGTTATTCTCGAAACGAACGAATCGATATGATATTGATATAAGCAGAATGTCAGAACAAAGCTGTCAATGCTGGTATGCTATACGTTGTTCGTTATCCGTAAGAAGGCACCCATCGAGGACCCATTTCAGGAAATTGGAAATAATGCTGAGGAAAGAACCAGCTGATCAAAACCACATCCACTTCATCGTCAGTGAAGAAGCGGAAACTAATGTTTTAGCATATGTTCATTTTTCTCCATCTGCCTCAGTGCGAGAATTGGAAATTGAATGTGGGATCAGCAGGGAAAGTGCCAGAAAAGTATTGAAAAAACATAATTATCGCTCCTATAAATACAGTTTGCATCATCATCTATATGAAAATGACCCAGACCCAATTCTTAGAGAACGATATTCAAAATGATATCAACGATTCACCTGAGAACATCAGGGAAAATAAGTTCTTTCAGCAGGATGGTGCAGGACCACATAACGCCAACTTCTTTGGAGGACTTGAGAGATAGAGTTGAGTGCGCATTTCAGGAAACTCCTGCTCATGAACTGATAAATGGGATGAGGTGTACAATAAATAGAACTAGTCTATGTGTTAGGGAAAACGGGCAACACTTCGAACATATCATTGGTCATTGATAAATAAAATGACTTTTCGATGGTTGTGAAACTCTTCTATTGGAAACATGATAAGGTATTGTGAATAATTTGAACGTTGAATGTTCCACTGTTTCAGTCGTTAAATTCATTCAAACCGTTTGATTAAATTAAAGTTATCTTTTGTGTAATGGGTTTATGATCATTGAATATTTGGTAATTCATTGTGACGATTCTGAAGTAAAGTTTGAAAGAATTAATAGATGTCATGTTACCTACCAATTTTTTCAGATTGATTTTATTTTGTTAGATGGCTCTCTACGTTTTGAACAAAAAGAAAGTGGTACATAATGTATATCGTTGAATTGGTAATCAAATTATTTATCGAAAGGAAAGATGGCACTCGGTAGGTACCATTTGGAAAAAAAAAGACTTTTTCGTAGAAAATTTCAATTCCTGCTGTATGATTTGTTATTGATCTAATCGATGAAATAACTATTACTATGAGTTACTGACGAATATTAGTATAGATTTTAACCTGATCAAGGCCTCCTGGGCCAAAAAAAAATTAAGAAATTATTTTCTTTCAATTGTAAAATGAAGATTTGACAACACTGTCGTATGTTATTTCAGCTTTGGAATCCGAAAAACATCAAACAAACAGGATGTCCCATTTGAAAAATCGAAGTTGGTGGCTATTCTGGCGAAACCAGAAGTCGGACATTTTGTTTTCATATGTCTATCAATCCGAAATTGTGTCTCATATCTACCTACAAAATTTTTTCAAATCGGTTGATAAGTGAAAGAGATATAGGCATGGTCCTAGTCCCATTGTCACCCGATATACTTTGTGTGGATCGTCTTGTCTGAAACGAATAAGAGTCGATTCATTTATGAGTATCTTTTTGTCAATTATACCATGTATGGTGACGTTTTCTGGGAATCTATGGAGCTATTTTTTCAATATTTTGGGCTTGAAAATTGATATTTCTGCACCAGTATCGATCAGGATTTTGAATGTATTTTTGATACAATTAAGATTTTTGGAGTTTACAGAGTACAAGGAATTCACATGAAGGATTGTTCCGATCTGGATGTTAATCTTCTGTGTTTTTGCTGAATCTCCGATATTGAGTCAACCGATTGGTTAATTTCTGTTAAGTGATCTGGTGAGTGCTTTGTGGTCAGCAGTTACAGAAAATTCTTATAAGATGGGGGGTCGTGGGTCGCCCCCCTCATTGATTACTATCAGTATTGGCTACGTGCACGACAGTGGCGCTGCCTAGCAAACGCAACATTTCGGGACTCGGGAATTATTTGACAGTTAGGTGACGAGCCATGTTTTGATAATTTCCATCAAAATCATGTGAAAAACTCGAAGGAATATGAAACATTGTCGATATATGAGAGCAATTTATATTATTTTAAAACTAAACATATCTTTTCAATTTCGAACTGTGAAAATGGAAGGTAATGAATTGGCTTGAGCAAATTTGAGAAATGTTGAAGAATTGAGAATTAACGGCCAAAGTTATTTAATACAAGCACATAATATTTGGCAGAACTTAGTGAAATTAACACCCGGAAAACCTGTAGCAAAGTGAAATGTCACCGATTTTGTAAAAATTTACACATATGCTTCAGAATACGCAAAACTTCGTTGAGCAACCAATATTTTTCCGCGGAAAGAGTAGTTTTTTTTGGGTTGTTAAAAATGCCCAACTTCGGTAGGTATCAATGAACTGTTGTGATCAAAAATATTATTTCTCAATTATTCATGAAACAAGCACTCTCAACAGTAAGAACTAGACTTTATAAATGCGATACTAGAAGATACGTTTTGAATGTCCCGCAGCAAAGTTGGATAAAAACGTTGTTTTCCTATTTGAAAATATGAAGGTGTTTTCTTATGAGTAAACAGGCCATAAGATTTGAGACGATTGTCGGAAATGTCAATTGCCATTCATGGGTTATTTCGAAAATGCAATGTTGCGATATGTCACGGGCACTTCGGTAGCGGTGGTTCTTCTCGATTTTTACGAATAACTATTTGGGCACAATAGTAACAGTCAGTTTCGAATTAGGTTTCAATGGGAGCAGACATCTCAGCAAATGTGTTATAAGTAATGGTAAAAATGCAGTTCAGGGATATTTCGCGTATCACCAGAATCGAGGATGTTTGCACATTGTGAAAAGAAGGAGGCACTGTGAGTGATTTTTGCGCGAGAAAACGGTGCTTGAAAAAGACGTGTTCTAGATTTAAAAAAAAGCTCTCTAAGAGCGCCACGTTTTTCTTCCGGATTCATGTTCAGGTGGAAAAAACACGTGAGAAAAGTATATCAACTATTTTCGGAGAGTAGCAAAGTGCTTTTACCGGATATAAGTAGAAGGGCTATGTCACTACGAGCGCAACCCCTATTTTGGGGTGGGTTTTGGCGAGCGGTTGAGGGGGTGGTTTTCGGGTGGGGGTAGGGATGATGGTGGCGGTCATGGGCGGTTCGGGGAGCGGCTGGGCGGTTGTTGTGGAGGTGGATGGGGGGATAGCTGTGTTAGGTCGTGGGCGTGGTGATAGCCGCCGGCCGTTATCCAATAGCCGAGCAGCATATTGAAATGGGGGTGTCAACCAATATCCGTCAAAGGCATTGGTTGGGAGGAAGTGTCACGTGATCAGTGAATGACGGCGGCCATTTTGGAAAGTGGGAGGAGCCAGCGATGATGCGGCTATGACTCAACCGACAAGTCTTTGCAGGAATATTATCTACGTCAGCACTTCTTATCAGTTGTTTATTTAAGCGACCGGATATCGGCGGCATCCTTTGTTTACATTGAGATAAGATATCGGCGGCGGCATCCTTTGTGAAAGAGTTTGTTTACATTAAAAGATAAGAGATGAGTGCACGCTCGAACCGTGGGATGAGTCTAACGATTACTATTCGTATTTGTTTGTAATCGGACTAAGGCACTGTCGGCGACATGGAAGCGGGATGGATCCGTTTGTATATTCATGGTCAATTGATTTGCTTCATCCAGTTCTGAGAATTTTGTCGAGTTGACAGTTTTCGAATTGCGCAGTAGGAAATTGATGTGTGTGTCCGATCCCCACCGTCAGCTTCATTCTTCCTCTGTTGTCTGATCTGTGAACATCGTTCTATTCAGTGCTCTCTTTCTTGCTCTCTGAGTTTGTGTCTGCG
>JAFIRS010007800.1:0-21855 GCA_018342105.1 Gonioctena quinquepunctata | reverse complement strand
AGAAAATTCTAAAAAGGCCCTAACCCGAAAAAAAATATGAATTTGAAAATTTGCATTCTTATTCAAAAGTTATTTGTTTTCACCCAGCTTAATTAAGAACCAAAAGATTGATGAGGCAGAGGAAATTTTTCCAAAAGAGAACCCCGAAACATTCGTAACATTGCCCAGGGAGACATCGCTTTCCCCGGGGGTCTTCAATACTTTTTTTGTCGATAAAATTCTTTATTCCACGATCACGAAAAGGGAAAAAGGGGAACACCCCAAAAAATTTTTTAAAAAAAGATGGAAAGTTAGAAAATTTTTTGGAGAATTTGAAATTAGGGCCGACCCCAAACCGTCATGGGGATGATAGATTGATTTGTTGAAAAAAAAACAGGATGTTCATAAAACAGATGGTCATCTGCGACTGAAAGATGAACTTTGTCACATCTTCCATCGTCAAGATAACCCGTGGGGTATTCATGTTGAGAAGGAAACTTTCCCCAATTGAAAGAAAAGTTTTTTTAATTGAAAATCCAGATTAAAAGAAATTATTTTGGAAGTTAACAGAAAACAACTACCCCCGGCAAAGCCACCCCAATTGAACCATCCGATAGATTTTCCCAAAAAGGCCCTAATCAAAAAAAAAATCGAATTTAAAAATTTTCATTTTCTTTCGATATTATTTGATTTATTCCAGCTTAATTAAGAACCATAAAGATGAAGGGGGAAAACAGTTTTACAAAAGAGAGACCACCAGAAATCATTCGTAAAAGACCAGGAGACATCAAAGTCAAGGTCTCAACATTTTTCGACAAAAACCCATTTCAGCCCACGATAAAGGAAGACCGAAGAAAGGAAAAACACTTTTTCGAACCCCAATTCATAAAAAGACGGGGGAATCTTTTCCCTTTGGGAGAACACTTTGAAATTAGTTTTCGACACAAAACCCGTCAGGGAGAAGTTTGATTTGTTGAAAAAAAAACAGGATTTTCTAAAAAAACCGAGGGAACATCCGCGACCGAGAGATAAACTTTTAAATTTCCCCACGTCGAAACCCCCCGGGGAACATGCGAAAAGGAAACATCTCAAGAATATTGAAAAAGATTTTCGGAATTTGAAAACAGGTAAGTTTGCCCCAAACGTTTTCTTGGTCTTCCATTTTTTTTTAACCAAAAATTTGCGTAAGCGGGTAGGGTTGCGCGGGGAAGGGCCCGCCCTGGGGGTTATTCGTTCATTTGGGATAACGAAATTGAAATAAAATTTATTCAAAAGGGAAAATTATTCGTTCATTGCAGATAGAGGGACGGTATATGGATTTCCAAAATTTGCCTTTCGGGGGTGATTTAAAATTTAGCGTTGTTGAATAATTTTTTCGCAAAAAAATAGGGGTTAATTTGATTAAAATTGAAACTTTTAAAGAACTTTATTTTTTTTTATTTTTTTGCTTTCGAATGTATCGGATTTTTGGCCCGAGGGGGGGGTTGTTGGGGCGAGGGGATTGGGGGGTTTTGGTGGTTTTCCGTATTTCGACAGTTTGTCAACTTTTAGCGGGTGGGGTTTTTAGACCCGAAATTTTTGGGGTCGATGGTCGGTTCTTTTATTAAGGGGGATTTTATGACAAAAGGGACTCAGGGGAAGTAAGCTAGCGAGGACCACGAGATTACGAAACTATTTTTTGGGTTTTTAAATTATTGGTTTGTTTATGGACTTGTACCAAAAAATTTAAAATTTTGCATTTTAAAAAATTAAAGGGGGCAATTTTTTAGGTTTGTTTTATTTCAAAAAAAAATTCCCGATCGGGCACCCCGAAGGAAAATATAGGTCTTTCATTCGAAAAGGTTATTTTAATTACCTGGGAAAAAAATCTATTCATTTTTTAGGAGAAACATCAAAGTCAAAATTAAGGTTTTAAAGGGAATAAACTTCCAATAAAAGAGCAAAACATACGAGGGGAAAAAAGTTGAGTTCGGTTGGGTTTAAACCGAAAAATGGAAAACTTCCCCCCTTTTTGCCGAGTCACGATTTTGCCGTTTGGGGTTTCCCCAAAGCTTTGATCCCTTTTACAGCAGCCAAAAAAAGGAATGACCAAAAAAAAAAAAATAAAATGGGAAAAAACACGTTTTCGCGGTGGGAAATGCCCGTTTAAATTTTTAAAGGGAGCGATTTGGTGAAATTTAAATTTTCCCAACATAAACCAAAAAAATGGAAAAGCCAAAACCCCCGGGGCTTTGCACGTCGGGGGGATCCCGGGCGGAAAGGAAATTTTCAAATTTTTGGGAATCGAACCATCCTTTAAAATTTCTGGGAAATTTTTGACCCGAAATGGGGAAAAAATTTAAAATAAAAAAAAGTAAACAAGGGGTTTTCCGCTTTTACGCAAAAAATGGTAAATATCAAGAGGGTGGTTCACCGATAGAAACCCGAAAACGAGCAACCTAGGGCCCCCGGTTTTACGTCAAAAATTTATTTTCGAGCGGAAAGGCAAAAAAAAAAATACCCTTTTGCCGAAAAAAATACAGCGGGCAAAATTTTAGCCCCGATTTTCCCTAACCATTATTGAAAGTTTGCCACCGTAAATTTTGATTTTTTGTTAAATGGAGAAGGAATTTCCCCGATAGAATACCAGTATATGTTCATTTGGGGGGACCCCCTTTTTCGTTTAGCTTTTAAACCCCCTTCGGCGATTTCATGGGGTTTAAACCTTTTAGTTGAAAAAGAACATTTTCACGCGAAAAGGTTTTAAAAAAAAAATTTTGCCAAAAAATTTTCAAAAAAAGAATAGATTCGATCTCTCCGGAAATAAAAGGCCCTAAAAATCAGGCGAAGGGCTTTTTGAGTTTTTACCGGTGAAGGGGGGGGAAAAAGACGAAAATCTTTTAAAAAACCGATAATTTTCCGGTTCGAGTTTTCGATCATTCTCATCAATCGCATAAAATTAACCTCGAAACTTGGTCAAATAGGGGCTCGTTTTGGGGCCCCGAAAGACCCGAAAGCCTATGGCATCCAAATTTAATTCAATTCCCAAAATTTCAAATCTAATATTGTTCCAAAGGGAGAGGAGGACAAAAAAAAACCGAACGCCCGGTTAACGCAAAAAGTTATTTCCCTTCCCCAAACCCAAAAGAGGAGGGGAGATGATTTTTCCCCGGGAATTGATAATTAAAAACCGAGTGATACTTAATTAAAAGGGGGTCGGAAAAATTTTTAGGGAAAAAAAATCTTATAGTTTTGAAAAGCAGTCCCGAAAATCATATGCCCAGAATATTTTTTTAAAACCCGGTGAATATCGATATCACAATTTTTAAAAGCGAATGGGAGACGGTTTTTAAACCCGGGAAATTTGAAGAATTTTGGAATAAATACTTTCCCCCGGGAAAGCGGGAAAAAATGTTTTTCACTTACAGGGGTAAACGGGGAATTTTTGATGGTTTAACCTTTTTTTTTTACAACGCAAAAAAAAAAAGCCACAAAAAAAATACCCGAATTATTTTTGGCGGAGAAATTTTTCAAATTATTTTCAAATAGGGGTTTTGCTGAAAAGAATGATGTTTTCGAATGGGAAAACTGCCGAAAACCGAAGCCGGGAAGAAACTTTTCCCCCAAAAAATTTGGAATTGGCTTATTTTTTAAAACGCCTGAATTTCCCCTGTTTAAAGATCCGTTAGCCAGCCACCCTTTTAATAAAATTTTTTTTTTTTGGGAAAAAATAGTTTTTTTTAATTTTGGCGACATCCGAAACATTTGAATGCTTTATTGTTAGGGCAAATTTAAAAAAATCAAATATTATTAACAGAGAATTTTTTTTAAAAACCCTTAAAAATTTTGTGTTGGGTAAGTTGTGGTGGTTAAATTATCTTCGAGGGAATTGAATTTATAGGGTTTTTTTGTGAATATTTTTTTAAAAAAAAATATTTTCTATTGGAAAGAGGGGCACCAAAAAAATTTCCCAGCAAAAAAATCATTTTTTTTCAGAAAATGTTTTTTCGCAAAAGGGGGCCCATCATTTTATTAGTTGGCACTCGTATTCTTTCCCCCAGACAGATTGAAATATGTTTCATTGTTGAATTCAAAGAGCATATTCGAACAGGTTATATAACCATTTCTGGTTCAGTTCCACTCTGAAAGTGGAAGCATATCGATTTAACCCACACATATTTCATTTTACCAACCCTACAATAATTTTTATATGTCGTTGTTCAGTGTAGTGGAAAATCATCTCTGAATATATTGAAATAATATTGTGATTTCCGTGGTTATAGAATTTGGTATGATTATGTCATACAGGACTATAAAGCATTCAATATCACATGATTGAAACAATAAGCTAGATGATGTCGCCATTATTCAAATAAATAGCGATGATTTGATTCATATTTCCCTAAAAAAATATTTGATCTAAAAACATGAATAGACATTTAGCTAGACGAACATCTAGAGAATCAGCCGGTTATGTTGGATTGATATATTACATATGCATGAAGGTGAATGCCACTCAAAGTCCTTTGAAATAATTCTCAAATGTATTTTGTATGCTGTTCTCGGTTGGAAAATTTATTTTGTTTCCTCGTCCATACATTGACATTGCGTAAATTTACCAGTCACAATTGGATGATTTTCACATGATTCAGAAATATTAGTCATTCCATTATCAACCCGATGAAGCAGAGTCATCCTCTCATAAGTCGAATGAGTATATGGGTAGTGATTTGGATTCTCTAGAATCCTCCATAATGAAATAATTCAAGATATATTTTCCTTTTGTAAAATACTATTGGATTACATATTTCTATGATGCTTTACGGAATATCGTGAAAAAATACAGTTGTAATGCGCACATCACAAAATGTATACCCTATTATTCACCTACGTGTAGAGTGAAAAAGGCAATTATTTTCAAAATTATCTCCTCCATTTGATATGTACCCGAGTTGCTTAAGTGATATATCATTTATTCACCAAAAATGTCTTCAGTATACTATACCCAGTTGAAAAAATTCCTTGCGTCCTCACCTATTCATCGACATATTGTATAAAATTGTATGATATCATTGAATATTCACCAGATGATTTGTAAATAATATTCTGGGTATACTTAGTTGCCAATTTGAATCCATACATGAGATCTGCACTACGGTTTTCCTAAACTATTAGAGATATAAGCATTTTCTGAAAAAGTTCAACCATGAGAAAATATAGTATTGATTTTAATCTCACATATAACTACTCAACTCATAATTAATGTAAATATCACTC
Organism: Gonioctena quinquepunctata; assembly: GCA_018342105.1. Taxonomy (NCBI): domain Eukaryota; kingdom Metazoa; phylum Arthropoda; class Insecta; order Coleoptera; family Chrysomelidae; genus Gonioctena; species Gonioctena quinquepunctata. Next base: position 16,620 of record JAFIRS010007800.1, on the reverse strand, counting down.
AGTAGTTTTGGAATGTATCAATTCTACTTGAATATATGACGAAAGTGTCATCCTACATGCCATCTGATTTGGAGTATAGAATTGAAGTCATCAATAATACATAATTTTTGCTTATGAATAGCGCCGTGAAAAAGGTGATTGCGTGATACTGCGAGAATAAGTTTTTTTCGATCAACTTAGTATAGCCTGCATCTCAAAGCTGAATTAGTTCAAGTATATGATTATTGATTTGAATTCACTGGAATCCAATATGATGTGTGTATTCGACATTATATTTTCCTCTTGAAATACAACTTTCGATGATCTTTCGTAGAACACGCATAAAAAACAATAACATAGCCCACCAGGTGGCCGGAGAGTCCATGAGCCAGATGGTCAGATTGTTAGCTAGTCAGGTGAGAAATATATATATATTCAATTTTCGCATGTGATATGATGAATGAGAATCAGATAGACATCAGACCTGGGAAATATCATCAGTTTTGAAATATGATTTTCAGTAAAAATCCCTTGTGTCCCCACCAGCTCGATACATTGAATAAAATTGTATATCATTGCATAAAATCATATATCATTGAATGATTCTCATATGGAATACATTTAATTTTCTCTAGTTGATAGAGATACGAATCTATTCGTGTGGTCCACATTGATAATTTTCACAATATTGATTAAAGTTTTTTTATTGGTAATAAATAACACTTCTTCGCCTTGATGAAAAATGTTCTTTGTTTCAATCTCAAATAACATTGATGCTACTCTGCTCATAGTTGATCCAAATACCGCTTAGTAGACTATAATGTCATCCCAGAAAACAGAACAAAAGTATATTTGTAATTCTCCCATCACAAAATGAACATATACCCAATTATTTGCATATATGCTGAGTGGAAATATACCTTCAATACCATTTAATATTTTTCAATATCATCCAAATTTTGTCTTAATCACCGCCATTGGAGAACAATCCAAAGAGCATTTCAAATAATGGATATATAAATAGATTGGGCCAATCATTGAGCTCAAGGGTTGGGGAGACATAAACGCTGTATTCTTTCCATCAGCGAAAAGGTGCGGAAATATTTTTTTTTTTGTACCTCAATGGTTTACCTTCCACATGTAAGAATAACAAATATAATATTTTGAGAGCATGCAAACACATATTACTTACCCCTCAAGGTTCACGGTGGCACTATGGAACCCATACGCATCGTTTTCAGGATATATCTATCGAGTGAACACACACATACTCTTGACTAGTTCAGTCGGCTACCGACCATTTAATTGTCATAAGCACTCTTGGCGATATGCATGAGGCCATGTGATTATTTACATTTATTTTATATATTTATTTTTATTTATTTTTGCATCAATCTGTGAGTTAACTCTATATATCATTTACGAATACTCAGCAAGATTCAGATGGATCGTTCGATATCCCGAAAAAAATATTCACAAATGTTAAATTCCATCCGCTATTGCATACTAAAAGCTTATCACACAATCTCAATTATTTTGTTTTCCAGTGCATTATTATACATACATGATAGAATAATCGAAAACATATTTCCATCTTTCTGAATTGTATGTTCAAGGAATCCCTATTAAATTTCCACAAATGGCATACCTATATCATTCATAAATGTCAAACGACATTCAAATATAACCCGACCAAAAAACAATCACACATGACTAGTCGACATTTAATCCAGCCTCTTTGAAATTTTTTATTTTATTTTATTGATCCATATCTAACTATTTCAACGATGCATTGTCTCAATGCACATCAACACAAACTGCGTACTATGTACCGTTAATTACATCTGAGCTCTGAAGAAGCGAAATAAATCGTGAAACATCAGCAAAGGCTTGAATAGTTGTTTTTCCGCCCAATACCTATACATTTTGCGAAAATTTACACATAACTTTCCTATTCCAGACTCAAAACACATTTTATCAACCTCAATTACGTATGTTTACCTGCTCCTTATCATATCTGAGAAAATATATTCAATGAATATACGAAATGGGTTCTCGAATTATGCATCCTTATATTTGACTTTGATGTTCCCATATACTACCAATCAAATATTGAATAGTGATATATTTCTCTTCTCCATGAGCGAGTAATTGCTTTTATTAAGCAATATTTTCGAATAGAAAGATACCAGTATAATTCCTTCCATTCGAGGAATGCCTGATCAATTTAATATTTTTTCACATCGCAAATAACAATGAATACCACGAACTGAAACCTGCATCAATAGTAGTACCATCACTATGTCACCCCAATCTTATGCCCCTAATTGATTAATGTGCAAATCCATTTCATATTTTTCAAGTCAAATACCAAAGGTCCCATAAACCAAAACCATAAAATCAAATAGTACAACCAAAATATTGAGTTTCCGTTGAATCCTACTAGTGTCGTACCTCGATTCGTGAATCGACTTCATATTGCCATCCTTCTATCCACAATGGAGCTTCAGCTGAATCCTTTCAGTCATACTCCCACGATCAAATACCGATTAATAAAATGAACCGAATCCATACATTATTCTGCAATAATAATAGCAACATCATTAAGCACCACTCTAATATCTCCACTCGAGGAATGTTGAGATCAAATTCATATACTTTTTGTCAAATACTGGAGAATACAATATACCGAATCCATACGCTAATCACCCATGCATATTATTATAATTAACCCCCATCCCAATCGAGTAATGCTCAAACATCTGCATATATATCTATTCAGATCACAAATATCAATGAATACCATGAACCGAAACCTACAATCAATAAAAGTGTCATTATTATGTTTCAATGTAATTTTCCTAATCATGAAAAGCCCGAACCTACTTCATATTATTTTTGCGACAAATATCAAATCCATTCGCCATTCAACAATCGTCATAAGCTTTAGCTAAATCCCACCAATCTAATTGCTACAATCGAGGAGTGTTGAGATCAAGTTCATATACTTTGTGTCAAGTACTTGAGAATACCATATACCGAATCCATACGCTAATCTGCAATGAATATCATTATTATAATCAACCTTCATCCTATCGACATGCAAATATGAATTTTTATTTCAATGTGCGTTATCCATAAATAGAACAGATAATACAGCAGGTACCGGGGGTCGGCGGTACGGACCCTTCCACGCGGCGCGATTGATCCGAACACCTGCAAGCGCTTGACGCGAACACGCTGGGAGATTTTGGACAAAAATTAACAGCTTGGACCTTAGAAATCCTTATGGAGATTAACATGGGAAAACGGCTGATTTCTGGCCGGAACCGGTGCAGCACATCTACTAAAATCCACGATTAAAATGAAATTATTTTTTGTGAATGTCTAACAGAAAACAACTACGTCCACGGCTAAAGCCACGCTGGACATTGAACTACATCTGATAGATATTCTGGAAAGGCCCTAACTCAAAAGAAAAAATATGAATTTGAAAATTTGCATTTTCATTCAGATAGTTATTTGATTTTCTATTCCAGTCTTAATTAGGAACTCATAAAGATTGATGAGGCAGAGAAGAATGTTTTCCAAAAGAGAGTACTCACTAGAAATCATTCGTAACATTGACGCAGGAGAGACATCGCATTCACTAGGTCTTCAATACATTTTTGTCGACGAAAATCTATTTCACGCTTCCACGATCATCAGAAAGACCGGTAGAAATGGGAAACACATTTTCAAGAAGCAATCTCACTTTGCAAAGATGGAAAAGTTAGAATAATTTCTTTTGGAGAGACACTTTGAAATTAGTGTTTTCTGACATTAAAACCTGTCATGGGGTATGATAGATTGATTTGTTGAAAATATAAACAGGATGTTCATAAAATCAGATGTGGAATCATCTGCGACTGAAAGATAAACTTTTGTCACTATCTTCCATCGTCAAGATAACCTCGTGTGGGGTATTCATGTTGAGAAGGGAAACATTCTCAATTGAATATTGATAGAAAGATTTTTCTGTGAATTGAAAAATCCACGATTAAAATGAAATTATTTTTTGTGAATGTCTAACAGAAAACAACTACTTCCCCGGCTAAAGCCACGCTGGACATTGAACTACATCTGATAGATATTCTGAAAAGGCCCTAACTCAAAAGAAAAATCTGAATTTGAAAATTTGCATTTTCATTCAGATAGTTATTTGATTTTCTATTCCAGTCTTAATTAAGAACTCATAAAGATGAATGAGGCAAAGAAGAATGTTTTCCAAAAGAGTACTCACCAGAAATCATTCGTAACATTGACGCAGGAGAGACATCGCATTCACTAGGTCTTCAATACATTTTTGTCGACGAAAATCTATTTCACGCTTCCACGATCATCAGGAAGACCGGAAGAAATGGAAAACACATTTTCAAGAAGCAATCTCACTTTGCAAAGATGGAAAAAGTTAGAATCATTTCTTTTGGAGAGACACTTTGAAATTAGTGTTTTCTGACATTAAAACCTGTCATGGGGTATGATAGATTGATTTGTTGAAAATATAAACAGGATGTTCATAAAATCAGATGTGGAATCATCTGCGACTGAAAGATAAACTTTTGTCACTATCTTCCATCGTCAAGATAACCTCGTGTGGGGTATTCATGTTGAAAAGTGAAACATTCTCAATTGAATATTGATAGAAAGATTTTTCTGTGAATTGAAAAATCCACGATTAAAATGAAATTATTTTTTGTGAATGTCTAACAGAAAACAACTACTTCCCTGGCTAAACCACGCTGGACATTGAACTACATCTGATAGATATTCTGAAAAGGCCCTAACTCAAAAGAAAAAATCTGAATTTGAAAATTTGCATTTTCATTCAGATAGTTATTTGATTTTCTATTCCAGTCTCAATTAAGAACTCATAAAGATGAATGAGGCAAAGGAGTATGTTTTCCAAAAGAGAGTACTCACCAGAAATCATTCGTAACATTGACGCAGGAGAGACATCAAATTCACTAGGTCTTCAATATATTTTTGTCGACGAAAATCTATTTCACGCTTCCACGATCATCAGGAAGACCGGAAGAAATGGGAAACACATATTCAAGAAGCAATCTCACTTTGCAAAGATGGAAAAGTTAGAATCATTTTTTTGGAGAGACACTTTGAAATTAGTGTTTTTTGACATTAAAACCTGTCATGGGGTATGATAGATTGATTTGTTGAAAATATAAACAGGATGTTCATAAAATCAGATGTGGAATCCTCTGCGACTGAAAGATAAACTTTTGTCACTATCTTCCATCGTCAAGATAACCTCGTGTGGGGTATTCATGTTGAAAAGGGAAACATTCTCAATTGAATATTGATAGAAAGATTTTTCTGTGAATTGAAAAATCCACGATTAAAATGAAATTATTTTTTGTGAATGTCTAACAGAAAACAACTACTTTCCCGGCTAAAGCCACGCTGGACATTGAACTACATCTGATAGATATTCTGAAAAGGCCCTAACTCAAAAGAAAAAATCTGAATTTGAAAATTTGCATTTTTATTCAGATAGTTATTTGATTTTCTATTCCAGTCTTAATTAAGAACTCATAAAGATGAATGAGGCAAAGAAGAATGTTTTCCAAAAGAGAGTACTCACCAGAAATCATTCGTAACATTGACGCAGGAGAGCCATCGCATTCACTAGGTCTTCAATACATTTTTGTCGACGAAAATCTATTTCACGCTTCCACGATCATCAGGAAGACCGGAAGAAATGGGAAACACATTTTCAAGGAGCAATCTCACTTTGCAACGATGGAAAAAGTTAGAATCATTTCTTTTGGAGAGACACTTTGAAATTAGTGTTTTCTGACATTAAAACCTGTCATGGGGTATGATAGATTGATTTGTTGAAAATATAAATAGGATGTTCATAAATCAGATGTGGAATCATCTCGACTAAGATCTTTGTCACTATCTTCCATCGTCAAGATAACCTCGTGTGGGGTATTCATGTTGAAAAGGGAAACATTCTCGATTGAATATTGATAGAAAGATTTTTCTGTGAATTGAAAAATCCACGATTAAAATGAAATTATTGTTTGTGAAGTAGTTGTTTTCTGTTAGACATTCACAAAAAATAATTTCATTTTAATCGTGGATTTTTCAATTCACAGAAAAATCTTTCTATCAATATTCAATTGAGAATGTTTCCCTTTTCAACATGAATACCATAAACGAGGTTATCTTGACGATGGAAGATAGTGACAAAAGTTTATCTTTCAGTCGCAGATGATTCCACATCTGATTTTATGAACATCCTGTTTATATTTTTAACAAATCAGTTTTTTTTAGTAATTTTTTTGTCTTGACAATCAAATGGTAGGATTTTTTTTTAATATTGTTATTGTCTATTCGTTTATAAACAATTTCTCAACAAATGACGTGAATTCTTTTATACCTAGTAAATTAATGCCATTGTTTTTGAATTAATTTTTTTTAATATTTCATTTTTTGTTCATTTGAAAAAATTTAAAATTTTTATAATTTTTCACCATGTGATCTTGTTGAGTATGTATAAGAGAAGGGCTCCAAGAAGCAAAACATTTATAGGTCAAATATTTAAACTTTCATTTCGACTTCTGTAAAAACATAAACATTTGTTGATTAACAATCGTATAATTTTTTTAAATTCTCAAATCAATATTTAATTCGATTAAAGAAATATCGTGATATACTGTCTCCAGCGGTGTTGCGCTCATGCTGTATTTTCGGAGTTGAATATAATTTTTTATTGGAAATTTCCTCCTCTTCAAGGATCTTCGTCCAAAAATTCTTATATATCAATAGTTCTTGAGTTATTATCGAAAACCTGAATTATTTTTTTTTGAATCTTATTTTGTTAATAACAATTGCAACTTTTTATGTGCTTATAAATGCTCAAGATACATTTTCCAAGGCGTCAATCCGAATCGAATAAGCTATCGCACATATTTTTAGGACCAGGAACAAGAATTAACCCGTTTTTTTACTTGTTACTCAGACTAATCGAAATAGTTTTTCCAAATAGAGCACTGCGGAAACTATCATTTATCATGTTTTTCATAGTCATTGTTGCCATTCTTAAGGTAATTACTATATCGTTATATATTGTATGGAATGAATTCTATTTTCAACTAGTGTTATGCTTATTACTGTTCTAATTAGTATAACTAAACCGAATACACCTCCAACTGCCTTACTTACTAAACTTAAACATTAATGAGACATTAACCAGAAAATGTATGTGTATGAATTTTAATCCAGTTTTCTACCAATGTGCTACTCCCAATCTTCCCCTTGCTTCCACTTATTAATCTTAGCTTTCATATACTTTTTCATTTCACACACACTGAAGGACCTAAATCACGTACAAGAAACAATTTTATTACTACATTCTTGAATAACATGTAAAAAAGCAAATTTCTGTCTTTTGGAAATACACATTATTATTATAGATGATTTGATAATATGAAAATGTTCTGAAAATAACTTTTCCGTTACTAATCGATTAAGTGAGTTCAAGTACGGGTCGAATTGAATGTGGGATATTATTTTAGCATTTCTCATTCATTCTCTGATGGGTTGCAAATAGTTACACTACAACATTTCTTTCCTAAATCGAAATATAATTAAAGGAAAAAACTCACCTTCGAAAAAAATTACTTCTTATCGTTCAACTTCACTTGTGTTCTAAATATATCACTATGTGTTCAAGGAACTTGAATACATAAACTGGATGTTGACAGAGGTATCCATGTGCTTAAATATCAGTGGGAAAATCTTTTAAAATTTAAAAATATTCAAGTGACTGTAATCCCCTAGGTAAATTGCATGCCGTTCCTACTAAGAAGAGGGTCATTTTATTCTTTAATTATTTCACTTAGTGGGAAATAAAAGGGGTGAAACACACAAAAACCATTTCATAATATTGGAATGCAAAATGTAATCAACAAATACATTTTAATCCATCCAAGAGGCAGGTGAGTGGTTTTTAAATAAATAACAGGTTATAAAAATCTAGCCATTTAATAGCGTAAAATTATGTCGTATATTTTCGAAACTTTGAACGTCAATTTTGATTGCCTTTCAATGAGCAGAAAAAAAACTATATCTACTGAACCAAAAGGAATTCACATTCGCTCATTTTTAACATATATTTCTACTCTCAAGTCCTCCCACTTCAGAGTGTTTCCGAATCCAAGTAAAAAAATTAAAAAAAACTAACATCAATACACCAAATTTAGAAAAATTTATTAAGGTGTTGAAGAAGCTATTATGTTTGTGGATGATCCGGTCCTGGTTTTATATTGATAACTGTTATCATTACATGAGGGATTGAGTGAACTATGTAATGTCGAACGCAATTGGATAAACGAAAATGAAAATCGATTTGTATTAACAATATATTTCAATAATAAAATAGCAAGTTCATATAAAATTCAGAAAATGCAGTCATTATGATATCAATCATAGCTTCATAAAACAGCGTCATCAATTCAATGCAAAAAGAACATCCTGTGGAAGAGAAATTAAGTTGAGCTCACATCCAGCCTGGCATTTACAGATGAAATTGTCTGAAGTTAAGAGCAAAAAGATCTTCAAACTGGGCATGTGTATAATATAGATACTGTTATTCCTTTTTGAAAATTTTCACATCAAATTTCACATTCTCATTCATTAAACACTTGAAACTATCCCAGGGTATGGAAATATACTTCGACCGTTTCAAATTAACATCAGAAATAGGTTGCTAGATTTGTTTCTCCCATTCGATAGAAAAACCTCGAATTCGTAATGCTGCGCTTCAAACGGGCTGCTTTCGAAATGGTGCACCATAATTTCGAATAGCTCGAATTTGGGTCGAAAAACATGGTAAGTTTGAACATCGTACTGAAAGCTTGGGAAATGAGTACAGAATACTCCGGGTAAAACCCATTCTTCTCTTCCCCAACCAAATCCATCCTACTTCCATCCAAACGCTCATCTGGATGTTCTTCCTGCAGATGAGGCAATATCAAATTCTTCTTTCCTTCCCAGGAACAATGGAATTTTTTTTGTAGGGGGCAAACCCAAAGCCCATGGGCGCAAACCCTCTCGTGGACCTTTATTTCCCATCCTCTACCTACGAAGGGGCAGCCTTCCTTTGAATATTTACAGCGAAAATAAACTTCGGTGTACAAGGAGTGTAGCACACTGGAGTTGGCTGGGTTTTCCGAAACGCAGTTATGGGCAGGAGGAGACCTGTAGTTTTCACATATGGAGCATGATGGTTGGTTATTTTGCTCCATTTTTCTAGCTGAAATGAACAAGAATGAATTAATGATATACTGTCAAATATAACAGTAAAGTAAGTAATATAATATAACATATTGCATTGAAAAAATTATCATTTGTAATAAAAGACTAGAGAGTAATAGAAAGATATATTTTATGCTTTGAAGAGTAGATAATTTGTATATTACAATATTTCCAAACTCACCCGAGAGAATTATGTTTCCTCCTTTCCGTTTACTGTTATTACAAATATTTTTCCTCGTATTTCATAGTTCTAGTCTCATGAAGAGTACTAGAACCTATCTCATATACACCCTAGGTGCCCTCCTCATATTACTATAATAATTTTTTAATGCAAAATTTGGTCCAATTGATTATTTGTACTACAAAATCGACGTTTGTTGAGAAATGTTCACATTTTTAATAGTTTTTTGGTACAAATTTGATATTTCACTCTATATGCATGCCCATAATAACTATCAGTATGTCTCATTGGAAGAAAACAATCAAATACAAGGGTAGATATAATATTATCAATTATTTGCAAAATATGTGTTGTTTTCAGATGAGGCAAAATTTCCGGGGTTCAAGATATAAAAGTTTTGATTATAAAATATAAGGAAACTCACCAAAATTAGTTTTTCAGTGAATACAGTAAATAATTAGAAACATATACGTGAATAACGAACATTTACGGCACAATATATTCCTCATTAAGCTCGAGACAAATTAAAACTTCAAACCCCTGGAAATGTTTCAATATTCTGTGGGCATTTTTCTTATTATATTTTTTCTATTATTTTACCATATTGAAATTTTCTCAAAAAAAACTGTAAAGTAAAACTCATTGTTACAGAGCCCTGATGATGAATTCAGAATGGTAAATTTAATCTATGCTTTGAAGAATAGATAATTTGTATGTTACAATATTTCTAAACTCACCCGAGAAAATTATATTTGCTACTTCGCGTTTACATTCACTAGTGTTCAAAATTTGGCACTCGAGATGTGTTCAAGTCACTCTAAAGAAAGAGACTGAATGATAACGGATGGGGCTGGACTCAAATAACAGTGGTAGAATAACAAATTAATGGATTCGTTATAATCATTGCAATAATATTCAGGACATAATCATTAAGGAATAGCGGATAAGAGTCCGAGAAAGATCGAATTAAATTGCAATTAGGATGGATTAGAGTTTTGGATTTAAATGCTCCCTTACTTACCGATAGTAATTTGAAGGCGTGGAAAAAATTAATGGGGCCTTTACCTGAGGAATATGGAACAAAATTTATGGGAATGAACATAATGAATTTTATTTGGACAACCTGAAACAAATGTTCTCACAATTCCTTTACATTACTGTCGTCATGTAAAGGGAATATCATTTGTCAGGTAATTAGCCTCATTTGAAGAATATGACAATGAAAACAGTTGAAACGGAAAACTTTCCCAATTCAATAATGAATAGAAAGATTATTCAGTGAATTGAGTACATGAAACTTGTCTTTCTCTAATTTTATCGATCAGTTATCCATCACTTGCTTGGTGGTTTCTGCAAATGAGTTGTTTTGATGAACCTCAGTTGTTTTTAGGACTATATAGTATATAATATTATTATGTAATGATGAATTGTAAAATATAATTGTTTTCATATAATGAATGAAGCTAATAGTTTTTTGCTATTCTTTGAACCAAATTGATATGATATAGATAGATATTTTTGCCCTGTATAATAATTTGTATGTGGTAATAATAATTGCCAACGAACGTCACTGTTCTCTCGTCACGTAGCTGACAATTGTTATTCCTTTTCTCACCACAGCTAGCACAGTTGGTACGCCCTCATCTCAAGATAGCCGGTTCAAAGCAATTTAGCCCTTACTTGATATGTCAAACTCAAGTTATTCAATGGTCGTAGGTATGTTTGTTGATCATTGTGAAAGAACAAACAACAAAATATCAAAAACAATTATCTCCTTTATTGAGGAAGACTCAAAATACCTGGCCTACGAGAAATAACTTATACTAGTGGGAATATACAAATATTCACGGATAATCATAAAATTGCAATCATGGATAGATAAACAGAACCTCACTTTTTCCGTGAGAGTAAAGTTTTCTGTTATTGTTCAAAATAAAGTGAAATAAAGTTCTTCAGATGTGAAATACGTTATTGGTGAAATAGTTCAGGACCGAAAATGCACTATTAAAGTTTTTATACCTGTTGGAGATGTCGGTGTTTCAAGATATGCCCTGAAACTGGATACCTTGTCACTACAAGCGCTATCAGGAACTCCAATACCATAAATCTGGAACCATACAGATGCGGAAATCAGCTTTGGAGACGTGGAAATGATATATAATTAAGGTAATACTGGTTTAGCTCTTCAAATGTTGGAATTCTTTCAATTTTTGTTCTCTCAAAAATCTTGCGTCCATTCCCTTCTAATTTTATTTTCAATCTCTTTCTTGGCTTTGTTTGTTGTTGCCTCGATACCAGTTTCCCTTCCTGTTTTCCCATTTGAATTTTTGAATTCGCGCACTAAATTGTCACATTTCACTGTTTAGGTTTATCTTACTCAATTTATATATCCAACTATTTTTCCATACTTATTACTATTTACAAATTCTAATTATAATTGCTTATGATATCAACCAATGGACCTTTCCATTTAGGAAAAAAAAATCCAAAACTTATATAGGTCGATTGTATTTCATTTGAAACGTCCAATTGACTTAGAATGCCATCATATATTTTTTATTTCGAAAAGATATTGCGGTTGAAAGAGTACCCGTGACGTCACGTTCATCGAAAACTACCTCCTCCATAATCCACGTTCAGAAACACGCATTACTGTTCTCGTCAAAAATATAGCTCACTGCTTGATATACACCATTAATATATAATTGAACTCTGTTTATTGATAGACTCATAAAAAAAAATCTCATTTCAACAACAACAACAAATAAAGAATTAAAATATTCAAAGTTTCTGAACGGGCCTTCCTTTTGATGAAGACCGATCATTGGCAACACCGCAAATGTTACAGACAGTTCCCAGTTCCCATGAAAATAATATTGAGATTTGAGGTTAACCATCAATGTTTATTTTTATCAACTTATTAATTTCTTAATATCATAAACGATTTGGTGTGTTTATAATAAAACAAGGGTTCGTAAAAGCAGGTTCGGAAAATTTGCCAAGGGTGGATTATGAGATGATTTACTCTTTTTATTTAACAAACACGACTTTTTTGAGTGCTAAGATGAAATATGTGAAAACGGTAAGCAATTTGTGTTAGGTATATAGCAAAAATAAATATCGAGATCATTTTCAACTGACTTATTTGCATAAAAAAAGTAAACCAACACATGTTATCTTTTTACAGATCTACCAGTGACTCCAGTGGTGATAATGCTGTTGGCTACATTCAGTTGAAACACCAAGAAAACGTCTGCAATGTGAAAGCAAAGCTCACACCGGAACATAAAATCCACATTTTTTTTTTAATAATGGTGCAGGAAGACGAAGAAGCAATGTCCTAGAATGTCCGTGTTTAGACTGTTCGGCCTCTGAAGGTATGTGTATATTGAAAACTGGTATTTGAGCTTTTCTTTTTGAAATTCACCCCCTTAAGGGGTCAAATGAGGGGTACATTTTTTTATGGGGTTTCGGTTAGTTTTTGAGTTACGGTCATGAACATTGGTGTTTTGGCTCTCTATTACAAATGAATAATTCGTGTGTAACCTAACTTGAAAATTACTTTTGCTGTAAAATCAATTATGGCACCCAAACGAGATAATGGGAAACGGGAAGCCACAGGCATTATATACAAATATATATATTAATATTTGATTTTGTTTTCATGTTTCAGCACATGCACAGAATATATCAAAGAACTGTGTAATCCCTGAGATCACAAGCTCCTTTGATTGGCCCAGTGGAGCATTTGCCAATGAAGGTGAGGATTATTTTATTTAGTTATTTCAAGTTTGTCAAAATTACTCCTAATATATTGGTTAAATGATACTGTATATCAAAATTGAACATGGGATACTTCACAACCTCTGGTTATTTCATAAGAAATATAAAGTGAAAATGCTTTTTTTTCTAATTTATATTTGAAACCACTTTGATTTTTCATTAAAAAAGTTTTGTTTATCTTTTGAAAAAAATATCAATTTTTGTTATTGTTTTTCTTTTGAAAGATAAAGATGACATTGTAAGTTGTGTTACCAAAAATAAACATAACATCATGATTTACAAAAATTGAGTCAAATGTCAACTGATTAATATAACATGGTTATCGACTAATTAATGAGTTAAATTTTAAATCAATGTTTGTGTATGTGATGATTTATTTTGCTTAATCTTCTACCAATTAGATGTTCATGATCTTTCTATTAATTTGAGACTGAAACAAAAACATGATCTTTTTCTTCCTAGAAATAAATCTTCTACTGGAGCAGACATTTTTCTAATTAATAGAACTCCACCTGACATGGACTACTTTCATAATCTTTTTTTGTTTCATGTTCATCTAGCATCTGTACAGTTTACACAGAATGGATCAAGCAATGGATGAATTCTTCAAAATGAAGTGGGGATTTAAGCTTTTGTTGAACTTACCTTCATCCATTGGGGTATTCGCCGAATTATTTTTTCTGTGATTGTTTAGATATATTCAATCATAAATGCATTATACTGTGAATATATATGTAGGCTTTGTCTGTTTGTATTATAATATAAATAAATTCATATTCGGTACCTGTTAGTGTTTCCTTCATGTGATGAGTCAAATATTTATTAAGTTTGAACTACTGAAAATATAATTAATAGTTTAGAATGAATAGACTTGAAATATGTTCATACAATTTTCGTAAATTTTTTAAAATTATTTACTTATTTCACACCAATTCTTTGTTGAGGGATACTAATTCAAAGGTAAAGACGTTAACTCATCTATTTTTTACAAATACAGGCTTACATTTTCTATGGTAAAATTTTTCCCTATGGTTACAAAGCTATAAAAAAAAAAAAAAAACTCTGAAGATATTGGCATTCATGAAGAGAATGTGACAACAAACCTTAGAAAACTTTGACATAATACTGCACATTCTAGTTATTTAAGTATTTTTGAATTTCAATCAATCAAAATAGAAGAAATGAATCTTATCGACAAAGTTGTTAAAGATTTCGTCCACCGTATGCTCCTGAAATAAAATTTAATTGTATTGTGCCATTTGGAGTAGCAGATATTAAAAAATTTACAGTATTGCATTTTTTCTATTCTGACCAAGTCATGGACAGACGAACAGAAGAGGGTTTTTCAATTTCCAGACAATTAATAATTGAATTAACTTTCTCATAGCGAGCTCTGAAAGGGATCGGCAAATTTCTTTCAATTTCAGATATGTCAGGCCAATATATAAGCTCTTGTAAACAATTTGCCATCATAGGCACAGCTTTTGTGAAAATCTTGTGAACACTTGATTAACTCCAATCAAAGTCATCAGCCAATCGAGAGTATACATCCCCAACCCGTATCTTTTTTAAACTTATCAGAACATCCATATATTTAATTTCTTCAATTTTGGTAAAGTATTTCACAATGTGGTAAACATTTTCAGGGAGCCCCAAATAAAATTACTCTTCTTTTCTTTAAGTGCAATAGATAAGCGCTGGCGCTGCTGTCCTTCGATATTTTCACAATCAGGATTGGATGAAGACTGACTAGGAATAAACTCAGAATTTTTTTGGTGGTGTTATTTTGGTGAATCGGATAATGTACTAGCTTGGCTACTGCTAGGAGAAGAACTATTCGAAACTCTTGAGTAAATATTTCCCATGGATGTAATGTCACTCAACACAGTTTTACTAGCTGAAGGAGTGATGTTTTCATTTGGTTTGGGTTTCTTCATCGTTGGTAGGTCATGTACTTATGATGAAACATTGTCAGACCAATGTCGTTTCAGGTTGATATGTGGACAGACATCTTTCTTGAACATAAATTTGGATCCCGTTGTTCTAGCATATTCCCAATTCATAGTATCTTCTTTCAGCTGGAACCAAAGAACAATATGTTTATAGGACTGGATATAAAATACAGTACTGATCGATGATTTTGCAAACTTGCATTGAGTGAAATTAAAGATCGTTCCTTGATGTACTCACCTGGAAATGTTCTGCACAAAAGCATATATTTCCGCTTTTTACAAAAGTTTGATTCACTTTCACTGGTGTTCAGACAACCGGGCACATTGCACTTTTAGACATTTTCATAGTTATTAAAATTAGAAAATAATTTCCAAAATTTTTCATTACCAAACATTTATAGAGAGCTTGTTCATTTGCAGCAGTTCTCTGCATATCTCGTGTCTCGTATCAGATATATGCAAGAAAAAGAGCTGAAGAGAGACAAACGATTGATAATATTCTATTCCGTGGAACAAACGAACGAACCTATCAAAGTATCAAATAACAAATGTCATTACGTCACAATTCCATGATTCGCAACTCATACAACGATGCCAAATCAACTTTTAGTGAACGTGACGTCACGAACCCACTTTTTCCCGGATTATGGAAAAACTACCGATCAGAAAAAAAAAAAAACCAAGTGATATTAGCACATATACTTTCTAATTACAGTGTTTTCTCATGGTGCATAAAAAGGTCCATTGCTATTCCTTCACAATTTCCAATTTTTTACCTATGACCATCTATTCTCTGATTGGCTATTATCATGAAGACGTTTGCTGTTCTACCATTGGTTACTTTTAGTTATCTCCAATTTCATATACTGTATGTTTCAAATTTACAAATGTGTTGATCACCTTTTATTCATGCAAATTTTGTAAATTTAGACTTTTTGTTGTTTTTTTTTCCAATTATGGTTTATGATCATTATGACAGTGTATGAAATTGATTGTGTTATATTATTTTGACATTTTTATCTATCCATATTATACGAAGGCTTATAAATAAACAGAACTTCAAAAGTTTTTCAAAAAAAAATCTCTTGGAACTAATAACTATTTAGTAATTATTATTTTTTTTGTTGGTTTTTTCCTTTTAAACCTTTAACTGGCATAACATAACATAACAACATTCCTTAATTTATATTCAATAATTTTCTACTGGTTAGAAAATTTGAATATCAATTTCCTTTTTTTTTATATATTTTTTTTTTAACCTTTACTTTGACTAATACTTTTTTCTATTTTCAGAAAACTACTTTGCTGGATTTCCCGAAAAACTAGTTCTAGAATAACAACAATTTTTAATTATTTTATATTCAATAATTGACTATGGACTTCTTTTCAGATCAGGAGACA
>JAFIRS010007799.1:0-21860 GCA_018342105.1 Gonioctena quinquepunctata | reverse complement strand
TACAGATACCGTTCCGACGTTGTGACCATCTCCCAGAGGATCAAAGCTACCAGATCTCAAACCTCTCAAACTTAATAAAATCAATACCGACGATCTCAATATCGCCGAACATAAGCTCAACCAATACTCAGAGGAACTGGACAAGATCACCCAATCGAACCTTTCGTGAACAAACACATTTCCTGGTTCCGTACTTTCTCGATCACTCTCATCATCCTTCTAGTGATCCTATATTTCTTCTGCAAATGTCATCGAAAGAAATCGATCAGAATTGGAATCGCTTCATCGACGATAACCAACCACCAAGACCTCCAAGTCAGAACGCACACCACACATCATTACCAGGTTCATCCCAGAAGAGCCCAGCATCCGATTCGAGGAACCAATGAAGAAGACATCGAATTAAACACAAATTTGGACAAGTCATTCGCCTAGTAAAAGTTGTTGCAAAAGCATCAACTTTTTTTAGATAAAGGGGAGTTGTTATATTCTGAATAAAGCCTTCCATCAATATCTATTACAATGATAACAGCTTCCCTAGAATCCGAGTCAGCAGTGTCAGGAATATAGTATTTCATTTCCACAAGTTTATATTGCTGACACCGCTGGCCAGAAGGTATAAAGAGACCCTGCGTGGTCTCACGATATCATTATTCATTTATATTTTCAATCTAGTTAGTTAGTTGCAAGTAGTCGTAGAAACACGTTATATTTTTCTGAAATAAAAGTATTATTGTATTTAAAGTTGTGTACCGTTTTTAAAAAGTGAATTTCAAAGATACGAAGATAACAGACCTGATGGTACGATTACAGTAGACACAGTTTCATCATCAAAGTTACTGCACACATAATCTATAATAGTGCTGCATTATACGGGTAGGAGTGTCTATGTGCATGGTGATATTAAAGGAACTCATAATGTTTGAAAGAGACTGGGCAGCTTCCGAGTTCTCATCAATGAAATTTATGTTGAAGTCACCGGTTAGAATAATTTTGCTATTGGGAGGAAGTCTATAAAGCAGGGATTCTAATTTAAAAAGGAATAGATTTATGTCAGATGTTGGGGATCTGTAGATACAGAGTATGTAAATATTAATTATTTTGCAGTGAATCATAGAACATTCAAATATTTTATCTTCCAGCAAGTCATTCAGAGTATCAATATGTTTGAAGTCATAATTTTCAAATGCAGAGTTATGAATCAGGATCATAGATCCGCCATGTATCGTGTTAGTCCTAGAATAAGCTGCCAAAGTTGTGTAATTAGATATATGACATTGTTCACCAAGTTCAAGCCAGTGTTCCGTTAGCAGGACAATGCCGGAATAGCCTAAGTGTTCTAAAAGCACAAATAATTCATCCGTTTTATTGCGTACCGATTGAATATTTAGTAAGAGTATTGTAATATTAGATGTAGGGTTATGTAGTACACTTTGAGTTAGTTAGGTTAGATTTTTGTTTTGAGGATCGGGCCGAAAAAAATGTTCATTGATAGTTTCATTGTTTATGTAGTTTCCATTACTTTCTTCCCTTTGAATTGAGTGCAAGGTTTCACTAAAAATACTATCATCGTTAACACTATAGTTATCTACACTATGCCAGTATATTTTTTTAGACTTGATATATTCTGTTAATTCACTAACGACTTTGAATTTGCTTCCTTTTTGTTTTGAATCCACAATCAAGTTAACCGAGTAATTTCTATTTGAATGAGAAAATCGCTTGATAGATTTCCTAATGATCCTATTTATAACATTATCTGCTGGGACATAACATTCAGAGACTAATATCAAATTTGTTATCTTACTAATTCTAAGTAGATTCCTTAAAGCAATATTTAAGGTTTTTGTGTTGCTTATATTTCTAGAACTGAACATTACTAAAATGTAATCCGTTTGTCCATATGTAATCGCATGATCGAAAATGTCCCTTGTTAAATCTGATAGCTCAGCACGGGCCACGATTTTCTCTTGCACTATATATTTACCTTAAATAACATATTGATCTGAAACCGGTGGAAAATTGTTAGCATATTCATCACCAAGAACGAGAATTTGGTTCATTTTTGTCTTATCTTGTAATTCCTGATGATTCATCTTAGCTGGTAGGACGCCTCCAGAATTCGCCGGTGTCTGTAGTGATGTAGACATTTCCTGGTTACCAGTGGAATTTTCAGGTTCATTTCCTTGAAGATTACTTTTATTTTTATTTTAGGTGAGTTCACTGCTTTCGGAGGTATTCACATTGATTTCAGCTGCTAAATGGATAATGTTCGATGTTCTAGTCCGAGAAATATTATCATATAATGTTTTTGCTTTTACTGATTTAATAGTAGTAGTAGTAGTAATTTTATTTAGCCTTTCGCTATACATTCCAACAATACATATATAATATGTCACTACAAAATCCTTGACATGATTCTTAAACATATTCAGTGGACTCATCTTCAGTTCGTTTCCTAGTTTATTATATTCCACCACACCTTTGTAGAATACTGAACGCTGCGTCTGCGTTTTCTTTGCTTGCTTCACAACAAAATTATCTTTACCTCTAGTATCATAGTCATGAACAGTTTTGAATTTTACTAATATATTTTTTAAATATTGAGGACATGTGTTTATGTTGATCTTGTGGATGAATACCATAACATTGTACTTTATGAATGATTTGACATCCAACCAGTTCAGGGTGTGTAACATAGATTGAACCGTAATATAACTCTAATGGCTCCATTTTGCATTTTCTGCAATCTCTCTATTTCACTCTGACTTGCCATGTATACAATTGTGGGGCAATAATTGAAATGAGGTAGAATAATTGTGTTATAAATCAACTTCCTAGAATACAATGTCAAATATTTACTCACCCTACGCAAAACACCAATTTTTTTAGCTATTTTACCACAAGTATAATCTATGTATAGAAAAATCGAATTAAACGGTTTTCTTCACATAAAGGATTCAATATAAAATTGAACCAGAAAATGGTAGATCTCAGGTGAAAAACAACTACTTTCCTGGCAAATACCACGCAGAACGTTGAATGATATTAACTACTCCGTACTGATGAGGGCCAAGAAGCCTGAAACCGGTATGCGGATTGTTAGGTGAACACGACATAAATTAAACATAATCGAGCTTATCAGAAAGAAACATTTGCATTCAATGTCCATTGATATTATATGGACATGGATTTCCAGGTGAATATCATTCAACGTTCTGCGTGGTATTTGCCAGGAAAGTAGTTGTTTTTCACCTGAGATCTACCATTTTCTGGTTCAATTTTATATTGAATCCTTTATGTGAAGAAAACCGTTTAATTCGATTTTTTCTATTCATTCCACTTCACATGGCACTTATCTTTCACTATATGCTAGACGGGCTTGCCACTCCTACTGAGAAGGAATCTTTATTTAGAAACCTATCGAGGTGGGGATTTTCGAGTGTTTCTTTCTGTCACTAGGTACCGCCAGTTAAAGTTTATCTTTTCCTCACCTATAGGTGTTCAAGCTCGATGATGGTTTGTTTACGTTGTGTCTCACTTCAGCCAGAGTTCTTTGGACCTTTGGCTGGTTGACTACTCCGTACTGATGAGGGCCAAGAAGCCTGAACCGTATGGATTGTTAGGTGAACACGACATAAATTAAACATAATCGAGCTTATCAGAAAGAAACATTTGCATTCAATGTCCATTGATATTATATGGAAGTATGCATGGATTTTCAGGTGAATATCATTCAACGTTCTGCGTGGTATTTGCCAGGAAAGTAGTTGTTTTTCACCTGAGATCTACCATTTTCTGGTTCAATTTTATATTGAATCTTTTATGTGACGAAAACCGTTTAATTCGATTTTTCTATTCATTCCACTTCACATGGCACTTATCTTTCACTATAATCTATGTGTTTATCGAACTTCAGTTTACAATCAACTATTACCCCCAGATATTTAATTTCATCCACAAGTTCAATTTCTTCATTATAAATTTCAAAATTCAAATTGTTTTCTTCGAATTGTGTGCGGACATTGCCGTTTGCTATCAGCATTGCTTTCGTTTTTTTGACATTCAATTTCAATTTATTTACCTCTAACCAATCCTTCAAATTCTCTAAATCCTCATTCATATTATTTACAAGAGTGTCCAGTTGTTTTCCTTCCATATAAATAATTGTATCATCAGCAAACAAATGATATTTAGATTTTTGAAATATATGCTGAATGTCATTTATATATAATATAAATAATAATGGTCCCAGTATACTACCTTGCGGTACTCCCAAGTTAATACCTAATTCATTTGACTCTGTATCTCCTATTTTAACTTTTTGTCTTCTATTATTCAGATAGTCTTTTATCCATTTATATACATTGCCAGTAATACCATATGCCTCCAATTTGCCAAGTAATTTCATTCTGTCAATAGTTTCAAATGCTCTTTTCAGGTCTACAAATATAACTCCTATTATTTTACTCGCATCTTTCCCTTCGTTCCATTCATTTAAAACATATTGTAGTGCTGTTTCACAACTATATTCCTCCCGGAATCCTGACTGATATTCACTTAGTATTTTGTTTTTAATTATGTATTGTTCAAGTTGAACATATACAGCTTTTTCAAGGATTTTTTCAATAGCCGGTAAAGTATTTATTGGTCGCATAACTTCAGCATTACTGCTGTTTGCAATTTTTTTAATAGGAATTATATTTGAGACTTTGAGTTTGTCAGGAAAAATTCCCTCTTCTAATGAACTATTAATCAGATTTAGTAAAGGATCTGCTATGTTTGTAAAATGATTTTTGAACACAAATGCCCCAATTTTATCTGGACCATTTTTATTCGCTAATGTATTGACGATTGTTTCCAATTCGATTTTGGTTAATAGTTTGAATTCAGTAAATTTATTATTGTTGTTATTATTAGACAAATTGAAATTGGTTACATTATTTGGAATGCTACCTACAATATCTTGTATACTTTTAATATAATATTATTTGCTTTTACCATAAGAATTGTCACTAACAATTCATCCCCGAATTTTATTTTTATTAAATGATCTTTAGTTTTGGAGATAATATAATATTCATTCATTCTACTCAATTTCTAAAAACATATTTTTTATTCTTAGTATACTCACAACTCTATTCCTTTTATCTTTATAATATTCCCAGTCAACCAGATCTCTAGTGAATTTAAATCTTCTAAAACGTATGTCTCTATCTTGAATTGCTTGACAATATTATCATTGAACCATTCTTTTTTGCACCCCCCTACTGTGATTTCCTTTTTAGGCATAAATTCATTTATTATAGTTTGCAGTTGGTTAGTTAGATTGTTACATCTAACATTCACGTCTTTTTCTCTATAATTGTATTCCACGTTCAATAACCTATCATTAAATTCTGAAATGTTTGTTAGTCTGCTTCTAATGGTAACTTTTTTTAAAGGGCATTTATCTTGGATGTTTATTCGAATAACTCTATGATTGGAGAAAGTGCATTCATCTAGTACAGAAGTATATATATATCAGGCAAATTTGTGAAAACTAAATCGATCATACTGCTTCCATTCCTCCAAAAGTGTGTATTTGTTTTGACAATTTGCCCTAAGCCATTATCTTTAGTACATTGTTTCAATCTCCTGCTGTGACTATTTTCTGCATTCCAGTCTATATTGAAATCCCCTAGCATTATAAAATTACAATTACATAGATCCAATGTTAAATATTCCTCAAGCAGTTCACCTAAGTAATCTAAAAAAACAATATGTGATTCATTTGGTGAATGATAAATTCCCATTAGTATGTAACTATTATTAGCAATCTTGACTTGAACCCATGAAACACCACATATTCTTTTCAATAATATAAGTCCCAAATTTGTTATAAGTTACATCCATTCTTACATAAAAAATTACCCCCCCTGTGTGTCTGCTTTGTGAATCGAGCCTTAATAACATATAGTTCTCAATAAACAACTCATTATTTTCTATATCATCAGTTACGTGAGTCTCAGTTAGGCATACAACAGCAGGTCGATTTTTACCAATATAATATTTTATTTCATCATAGTGACACACTAGGCTTTGACTATTCATTAAGAATATGTCTGAACTCAAATATTTTAATTGCTATTGCCTACTATCCCCAGCACTACTATCTTCTTCTCTTTTTTGATCCTTCCATTCATGATAGTCTGTTCTTTCTTGAACTTCAATTACGATTCTTCTATAGGCTGCACATTCTCTGTTGTATGCTGGATGATCATAATTTATATTGGGAATATTTAATATCTCTGATGCATATTTTCATGTTTTAATTTTGGATGTATTTTTGCAATACTTAGCTTGATGTCCAAATTCCAACATTTAAACACTGCATGATGTTCACGTAGTCACGATAATAACAAGTTTTCCAACCCAGGTTCAATACTTCTCTTTTCTTGACAATAGCATATGTCTCTGGATCTAACTGCATTATAACATTGATCATCCCTTTTCTGTTTTTAAATATATTTACTATCTTCAGCTCCCTTTTTTCTATCTCTGTTGTAATACAATTTTGTATTACCATTTTTTCTATCAACTCATCTTTATTATTTTTTTTTTATTAGTTTTCACAATTTTTATCATTCTTCCTGGTTACTACATTTTATGGCTACACCTCCTTGTCTTACATTTTTTACTTTGGATACTGTTGCCCCTAAAGTGCAGGGATTTACTGCCTCTTCCAACTTTCTCCTTGTAAGAATGCTTGTTTGCTCTGTATTTTTGGGCTTTATCAATATAACTTCCTTTTTATTACTTTTGAGTACCTCATTATATCCCATTTTTGCTCCAGACATTGGATCTTTGACTATCACATCTTCGATATCTTTCTTCAAAAGTTTGATAATTTCATTTTTGTCTTCAATAATTTGCTCCTTACATGTTACTAATTCTTTATACAAATCAAAAGAATCTCCTTTGATGCATTTCGGACAATAACATTTTAGGGTTCTACCAGAGACTAACTGCAAAACTTTAACCTCTGATGCAGTCAATCCTCCACATCCCTTACAAATACAATTGTTGCACCCATCACAGCTGAAGACATCTTTAGTTTTGACATCCTTGCAAATAAAACAGGCCATTTTTGCCAATCATTCTCCGAGTCCGGCCCTGTCTTCTTTAGCACCAGGCTCTTTTTGGGTTTGGTTGTTTTTAAACAATTATTTCAATGTAATGTCAACAAAAAAGGACTGTTCCTTTTAAGTAATCATATAATTTTGTTGATTATTCTTTAACACATTATTGTTTTCTTGTGATTTTATAACCACTGAATAGACTGATTTATTATAAAGACAGTCATATAAAATAATTTCAATTTTTCACTATACAACCACTGTTTTATCACAATACTTGAGAGGAACGATTTTCGGTCCACTTTACTTGGATACTTCTTCTCGATTTTCCAGTGATTTAGAGAAGATATAGTGTGTTTTGAAGGAACTTTTTGTTTTTTTACAACTGGTTGCCTTAGTTTTCTTTTTTATTTTTATTATTTATTATTTTATTATTTTGTTTTACACTGTTAGTAATTTCTTCAAGTGTATCACCAAAGTGTATCAAGTGTGTATCACCAAATCCCCAGAAGATAAGAGCAATATCTGACTATCCTATTCCAAAGAATCCTAAGAATATCAAACAGTTTTTAGGTACAGACTGTTTATCAAATATTTTTCCAAACATGCAAAACCACTCACTGTACTCTTGAAATTAGAAATGCTATTCCTATGAAACACTGAACAGCAATTCGCATACGAATTTTTCAAAACGATTTTAACAAATCATCCAATTCTAAAATTCCCAGATTTCTTTCAAGAATTCGTTCTCACGACAGATTCTTCAAATTTTGCCCTAGGAGCTATTTTCTCATAAGGTGAGGTGAACAAAGATCCCCTGTAGCATATGCATGTAGGTCTTTAGGTCAAGCCGAAATAAATTACTCCACTCCTATCTGTACGGACGTAAATTCACCATATATACCGATCACAGACCCTTAACGTGTTTATTCAACTGTTAAGACCCCAGCTTTCGTCTGTTAAGATAGAGATTAAAATTAAATGAATATCAATATGAAATAAAATACAAACCAGGTAGAGTAAACTCAAATGTCGAGGCACTTTCTCGAAACCCCGTATATCTCATTGAACCGACAGAATCGGACACGTATGACAGTTTCATAAAATTTCATTATACAATACCAAACTCCCTAACATAAAAATTATCAACGAAAGTATTTCCCAAATATGATCATCCTTTCTAAGGATCTTGACGAAAACAACGAAAATTATGAAAACCTAACAGCCATATTCGATTTCAGTGAATTGTCAGAAGACATATCACTGCATGATTTTGTGAAATTAACAAATCCCGAGAATCAAACAACATATTTATTGATTGCAAAAATGTATCATTTCGAAAAAATCACATATAAGGAAATATTAGAAAACGCTTATTGGAAAATACTATCAATATAATATACATGAAAAACCAGTAGAAAGTAACCCGAATTTGAAACGAGATTAAATGAATGTAATACTAGAATTTTTATTCTCGAAATTTGATATAGACTATAGACATTCTTTTTGTAAACAAACCAAAATTACAACTAGAAACCAAAGATGTAATAAAACGAATTTTCAATGAAAGTCATGTATCATCCGTATCAGGACATTCAGGCTACCTAAGAAAATACAAACGAATAAAAGAAAACTACAAATGGCCAGGTATGAAAAAAGATATAAAAAAATTTGTGAAAACATATCAATCTTGTCAAATTAATAAAACTAATCATGAACCAGGAAAAGCAACTATGGAAATCACAACAACTGAGAAACCATTTCAAAGATTGGCTATAGATGTAGTGGGTTCTCTACCAATGACATTCAATGGTAATAAATTCATTATAACCATGCAAGATGATTTGACAAAATTCTCATTTGCAAAAGCTACTCCGAATCAAGAAGCGGAAACTGTAGCAAAAGACCAGGGTCGATAATTTTTTAAACCAGAAAAAATAATAGTAGGATGAAACCCGTCGGAAAAGGAAGAGAATACAACAAAAATGAAAGGAAAAATAATTTGACGGGCGATCTGAGGTCGGGAAGTGGAAGGGGGTGAGTTTTTAAGGGTAAAAAACGGTTTATCTCGATTTCCGGCAAAACTAAGAGTACTATTGAAAAACGTTGAATGGCAAAGTTGTAGGTAATGAAAAGATCTACAACTTTGGTATTCACACTTTTTTCACATAATCCCAAAATGTATGTGAAAATATCCAATAACAAAGTTTTTGGTTTTTTATTTTTATCACGACATTTGGTGAAAACCTTTTTATGTCCCAAAGACACCTTATTTTGACTTAATATCGAAAAAGCACCCTAATTTTCAATCAGAAATTCTCCCGTCAAAATATCAGATTTTTTAAAAAAAGTCGGTGGGCTTTTTGTTCGTTGAAATCTCTACTTTCTGATGGTGTGAAAAAAAATATACATTACAATGGTAAATGTTCTCAGAAAATGCAAAGAAATAACAGGTAGTAAGGCCCAGACCCTCCTAGCCCCTTCCCCACGTCTCTATGAAATACCTTTTGATGGGCTAAAATTTTCCGTAGGTCACTCAGGTATGTATATAAGTTATCTTAAAATAGCAATAAATAGGCATCTACGCATATAATTTAAAGAAGATTCTACAACTTTCTCAAAATATTGTAGATGTCTTATTAAATTCGGATTCGAGTTTTTTTCGTTTCTTTGCATTTTCTGCCATAGTGATGTTGTCACGCCCTGTAATTACAGAAAAACTTTCTTCCCTACAAAACAACATTATATTCTTAAATAAGATCGTGATAGCCAGAAAAGTTCAATAGGTTTCACATGCTTGACTGAAAACTGATATAATATATGCTCGTAAAAACATATTTCACCATTGGAAGACAATTAAATGCACTTAAAAATCATTATCGAGAAATAACCCTTGTACACCGGAGGCATAAATAACTCATCTAGGAAAAATTAACGATGGTAAATGAGATTATTGATTGCCACTTATTAACATCACAGCGCGATATGAAGTATCATAAAAACGGAATCAATGTAATTGTACCACAGAAAAACACTATCAATTCGATAGTTTATGACCGACAAATAAAATTAACTCAATAACAGCATAGATAACAGTCCGCGATTTCGTGCATGAACAAAACAAAGCCATTACTTTTACGACCATGATTTATTTCGACAAGAAAAACAATTAAACGCAAACAACCGAATACCGCGGTCTGAAGAGCCTATAAAAGGTGGCCGGCACAAACAGAATTATCTCAGTGTTAAAACAGTAGCAAAGCCAGTCATATCGTAGTTGTTACATGGTAATATGTTCCTCTCAAAAGTGAGGTTCAGAAGTCCATCGAAACACAGTATTGTACAATAATGATGAGAGTTTCCAATCAATGTAGTGAACGTCAGAAAACATTAAACTAAGCAACTGCAAACCAAATCAAACCAAGTATTGAACGAGATAAGTCAAGGGAAAACCGCAACTCCATAGTTCATGATCTCTTAGAAAAACCATAGCCATATCGCGCTATACTAATATACCGGGCGACTAAAATAAAATAACCAATTGACGCGGAATTAATCGAAATAATAATAAAATCAAAACTAATTGTCGTTTAAAAACTTACTCCACTGAATAAGTTTGAAACAGGGTGATTCCAATGTTTTGTTTTCTGTATTTATGTTTACGGCAAACCCAACCCTTTGTAATGTGCATGTGTCTGTAAAAGTATCTCCATAGTTTCAAGTTAACAAAGATCTCAAAAGAGAATTATTTCTAGCCGTTTG
This sequence comes from Gonioctena quinquepunctata, assembly GCA_018342105.1. Lineage (NCBI taxonomy): Eukaryota > Metazoa > Arthropoda > Insecta > Coleoptera > Chrysomelidae > Gonioctena > Gonioctena quinquepunctata. Next base: position 10,980 of record JAFIRS010007799.1, on the reverse strand, counting down.
TGGCAATTGATGTCAAGATTCTTTTTAAAACTATTTCGATTTGGTAGCTAACTGTAAAATTAACTGCCAATAAGCTACACTCGTTTTCGTTGTATGAATATTGTTTCATATTATTCGTCTATAGAACGAAGGAAATAATTGTGTCAAATTTTACTAAATATATATGTACATTCTTACTATTTTTATGAGTGCTTTTTTATTATCTCTTGGTTAATTATTGTGTTTCGAATCCTTCCGAAAGGTACGTACTTCCTGGATAAACAACCCAACTCTCCAGTATTTGAGAGAAATGAGATTTGTTCTGTAGCCGCTCCAGAGACATAGTTTCAGTTCGACCTTCTTCAGATAGTCGATGCTCTCAATACTGTTTTTCCCAATCTAACGAATAATGTCTGGTATTACAGGTGTGGTGTGTTAAGTCATAACACCCTGTAGTCTGGGCATATCAATTGATGCCAGGTGTTCGAGTAATAATTAAGGGAGTACATTAACGCATATATGATATTTTCCACAGAAAAAAAGTGTCAAACAAAAATTAATTTAAAATATTTTTTTTAATAAATATTTTTTTACAAATAAATGTCAGTGGAAAAAAAAATAATTTGAACAGAAGTGAACTAGTAGAAAAAAAATTTGTGGAAATAGTTTAGTATAAAATCGTTGTTATTTTGTAAACACGATATTAGGAAAATAAATATATATATCGTTTATACCGATCAAAAACTCAGGAAGTATTCGAAAAGGCAATTGAAATTTTATTTTCAATCAATGGAGATTTTTATTGAAATAATTAATCCATGGAAACTCAGACAACAGTGCCGTGGACTGATAGGGTTAGATATGAACCGTCAATCCCTATCACTTTGGATAATATTCCTTTTTATAATGGTACCACAGAAATCAAAGATTTTATTCGTGAAATTGAGGATTTGGCAGCTGTAGCAAAATGGACAGTCAGTCAAATAAGTTCCATAGTTAGATTAAAATTGAAAGGAATCGCTAGATTATTTATTGAAGCAGAAGATAGATTACAAAATACCGACAACTGGCAATTGATTAAAAAGGAATTATTGAAGCAGTTTAGCAAATTGAAATTACCTGGAGAAGAACAAACAAAATTTTTGAATTGTTATCAGAAAACGAATGAATCAATTAGGATTTTTTTTATGAGATTAAAGATATGTGCAGCGAATATAAGGCACCTCACAGGAAATAATAGAATTGACAATGTATTAAACCAAAAGTACGAGCAGGATATATTGGTTCAATTTGCGATGGGGTTGTTAGATCCTGTTAGAAAAGAAAAAAAGTTTTATCTGAAAGTCCTGTCAGTTTAGACGAAGCCATCAAATTCGCAGAAAAAGAAGAATTCATTGAGCAAATTACGAATGCACGGAATATGCATTTTAGAACTTTTAATGCGAATATAATATTGTGCACACATTGTAATCGGAAAGGTCACACAGCAGGAGATTGTTATATGAGAAATTGCGTATGCCTAACATGTCAAGAAGTCGGACATATGTCATATCGTTGTCCAAATAGGTATAGTTTTCAAAATAAGAGATTAAATGAGTCAGCAAAAGGGTTTTCCAACCACGCTAATGAAAAACGAGTTCAAAAATATGGAAAAATAAATAAACATAGAAAATAATTTTCTAACAATTGGAAAGAAAAAAGATTTCGATTCAGAAAGCAGGAATGAACGAGGGCATTTTAGGAGAATAGTTATGGAAATGAAAATAAATGGAAAAAGTATGGGAAAAGGCAAAATATAACAGGAATTTAAATGGAATGGCAGCTTTAAACAAGCCTCAGATGAAGGCTGCAGAAACGACTATTTAGATAGTGGGAGGCAAGGAGAAAATATACTAACCGACGATGAACAGAAAAATGTAATTAATTTAGAAGTATCAGGAATTTTGAGGCATATATCCATAGATATGAGATCCCAAGTGTCAGTGGCTCATATTAATATTGTTAGAGGTATGAAATTAAATTATGATTTGCCGTATCACCTCAGAAATGGACAAGGAAATTTCACTCATATTGGCTCGGTTATATTGCCAATCAAAGTAAAGGAAGGAAAAATTCTGGAACATGAATTCTTAATAGTTGAAAATGATCACCGTAGTACTGAGATAACACTGGGATTAGAGTTTTTACGAAAATATAACGTGCAAATTGATTGGAGCAAAAATCAAATGTATTTATCAGGGGAAATTATCGAGTTGAAAAAGAAAATCCAACACATATGCCAAACAGATCGGGATGACGAACAGAAGTTGCAAAATAGATTTGAAGAGGTAGAAAAACGATTGAGAGATGTCACTATCATGATGAACGATTGGATGGATTCTGGAGAAAAATTAGGATTGAAGAAGGAAGGCGCGCCCAAAGCAATCCGCGAACATCAACAGATTTTCATGCCATGAAACGAGACTTGCAAACTCGAATCAAATAGAGATATCAAGGACTGGTGATTTAATTGTGATACCTGGTTTCGAAAAAACAGTTTCAATTGAAGAATATGGAAAATCGTTTGGAAAAAGCGAAAGGCTAAACAAGCGTTTAAACGAGCAACAAGAAGTTAAGGATTTAATGGTGACTTTATCTCCAGGACAAGAGAGGAGAGATGAATGTAGAAAAGTGCCACATATGGAAAATGGAAACACCGACGCACCCTGTACATTAGGACAGATAGTCACACGTGACACTCGACAAGTGGGAATGCATACGTATAGGTACGAGCATTTCCTGCCTGAAGAAACAGAGATGTAACGGACCCCATGCAGCACCACAGCGAGAATGAAGAAAATTATATTCAGAAAATGGAAAAAGTTGGTATGAAAGCTTTTGAGAGTGAAAATATTCCCGAAAGTAGAAAGACATATTCAGGGAGAACGGAAATTGCAACAGTTAATGCATCACGGAATCTAGGAAAGATGATCGATGTAGAAAATAGTAAATCATGGAAAGATAGTCTAGTTGATAGATATGAATCACCCAAGGGAGATGCTCTATCCACCAGGAAGCTGGAATCTGCCAAGCACCTAGGAATGACAGTCGCCAAAGTAGACTTTTTCTATATCGAAATCAAAGGATGAAAATTTTTGTCAAGGACAAATTTTTGCCGCCCAGATTTTTGAATGTATGTAAAGTTCAAGCAAAAAGTATAGTGAACTCCGAAGATACGAAATTACTGAGTATTGCAGAAAATGGATTTTTAACCCCGAGAAAACGTAGTATAATAGAAGATTTTGACATAGATACGAAAGTGAAAAAGAAAGTAACCCCCGAAGTGAAGAGAATTAGAGCTGTAGCCAGGCAGGAAGGAAAATCTAATTTAAAAAAGTCATCGTACGTTAATTTTGAACTCCAACCAGTGGGAAAAACAAAAAGTCAAATAATACCCACTAATCGACATGAAACGTATATGAATATGGATATGAATGGAATCAGTCGACAAGCGACACAAGAAAACGAGGTAAAGTTAGATCAAGTTTTAGTACAATCTCTAGAAAATATGCCAGATGAATTACCAGTAGCTAATGCCGAATGTAAAGAAAATTGTAAGCCCAGTGAAATGTCCTACGAAAATGGAGAAAGCACTCCTGACATAAATCTCCCTTACAAAAACCGTGACACGCGGCACTGTTCAAGAACAACCGTGGAAATTTTTGGTTAAATCAGTTAGATATCATTAAACAAGAAAATTTTCAGTATGCACCAGAAATGTAGGAACGTATATATAGTATGTAATCATTATGGTTTTAGGAGACTGCAAAAAGATGCAGAAAAATTCCTGAAGGTTAATTTGCCAAAGCATATTTATAGCTACGATGAATTTGTAAAAGTTGAAATGAATAAAAATACGAAATCCATCGATACTTTAATAAAAAATGGAATTAAATTAATTGCATCATAGTACGGGACCAAACTGAAAAAAAATATATATAAGGGAATCAACTGAAAACGTGAAACGCGAACAAGGACAATTTTATCAAGTGTTTTGATGTAAAATAATGACAGTAAATTCCCGGAAAATTCAAGCAAAGCTATTTTGAGACGGATATAATTCATTACAGGTCATAGAAAAAATAAAGAATGGTCGATAGAACTAAAATAAACACTGTACGGATTACAGGCTATAAAAAACCAAAACACGATATGTTATGAAATTAATTCAAATAGAAACAGTATAAAAATCGAATCACCGAGATTTCCATAATAAAGATAAATAAGATAATCACGATTTCGGAAAATGTGTTTCCGGATTTGCAGAATATTCACACTAGAACATCGCGACGGTTAAAAATGTCCAGTACCTAAGTAAAAATAATGATAAAATTTACTAACCGCGCATATATGGAAGGTTTTGATAGGTACATCGTGAACTGAGATTGTCTCCACCCAAGATTTATTCCGGAAGGATAGCAGTAGACAAACCGGCGTGCGAGGCGAAGTTATGGACCAGCAGATTCCAGAGCGTTGCGAATTCACAGTATGGTTTGAGTTCAATCACTCCGCACAGAATTCAGTAGACACTATTCACAAAACAAATCACCTGTGTGATTGGTACCGCACATCTAGGAGTCACAGGAACGAAGATTTTTTGAACGAATGAATTACCACCGTTTGACCACTGTCACCGAATACCACTTACGACATGATGCAAATGTGTTGCATGATACGAAAACACAGGCACAATGTTACCCGTACCGTTCCTATACGGACCAATTATCAAGGATCACTGACTCGAAATCGTATGGGATGCCTTAATCTCGAAAACAGATGGGTAGAAGACAGATAAAAACTAATCGCCACAGTTCTACCTACCCTCACACACAGCGGATACCCAGCAGCGTAGCAGGAAAAATTCCCAGAGGATCCACCGGATAGAAGTGAATTGATGCCCACCGGAATAGAAGTAAGAAAATCCCCTCGTTGAAGAAGGCGAGTACATAACCTTGCAGATGGAAATTACCCCAGCGAAGAAAATAGACTTTATTGTGTGTTTGCATGATGATTTGCATGTTATTTTTAGGAATTATTAGGTTTAAGTAATGAGAAATGAGGATCACCATTTTTGTTTATTGATCATAATTATCCTCCAGAAGAGTAAACATTTTTCTAATGTTTTGTCAAAGTAAGGTTTATAAAATGTGATGCTAGACTAGGAGTACTCCCCAGAAAGTTAAAACATTTTTGCTTATTGTTTGTGAAAGATGTTATTTGAAAAAAGATTTGAGTTTGCCAAAACTTTTTTTTATACGGCAGTGGCGAGTGTCACGCCCTGTAATTACAGAAAAACTTTCTTCCCTACAAAACAACATAATAATATTCTTAAATAAGATCGTGATAGCCAGAAAAGTTCAATTGGTTTCACATGCTTGACTGAAAACTGATATAATATATGCTCGTAAAAACATATTTCACCATTGGAAGACAATTAGATGCACTTAAAAATCATTATCGAGAAATAACCCTTGTACACCGGAGGCATAAATAACTCATCTAGGAAAAATTAAGATGGTAAATAAGATTATTGATTGCCACTTGTTTACATCACAGCGCGATATGAAGTATCATAAAAACGGATTCAATGTAATTGTACCACAGAAAAACACTATCAATTCGATAGTTTATGACCGACAAATAAAATTAACTCAATAACAGCATAGATAACAGTCCGCGATTGCCTGCATGAACAAAACAAAGCCATTACTTTTACGACCATGATTTATTTCGACAAGAAAAACAATTAAATGCAAACAGAATTATCTCAGTGTTAAAACAGTAGCAAAGCCAGTCATATCGTAGTTGTTACATGGTAATATGTTCCTCTCAAAAGTGAGGTTCAGAAGTCCATCGAAACACAGTATCGTACAATAATGATGAGAGTTTCCAATCAATGTAGTGAACGTCAGAAAACATTAAACTAAGCAACTGCAAACCAAATCAAACCAAGTATTGAACGAGATAAGTCAAGGGGAAACCGCAACTCCATAGTTCATGATCTCGTAGAAAAACCATAGCCATATCGCGCTATACTAATATACCGGGCGACTAAAATAAAATAACCAATTGACGCGGAATTAATCGAAATAATAATAAAATCAAAACTAATTGTCGTTTAAAAACTTACTCCAGTGAATAAGTGTGAAACAGGGTGAGTCCAATGTTTTGTTTTCTGTATTTATGTTTATGGCAAACCCAACCCTTTGTAATGTGCATGTGTCTGTAAAAGTATCTCTATAGTTTCAAGTTAACAAAGATCTCAAAAGAGAATTATTTCTAGCCGTTTGTGGCAATTGATGTCAAGATTGTTTTTAGTAAAACTATTTCGATTTGGTAGCCAACTGTAAAATTAACTGCCAATAAGCTACACTAGTTTTCGTTGTATGAATATTGTTTCATATTATTCGTCTATAGAACGAAGGAAATAATTGTGTCAAATTTTACTAAATATATATGTACATTCTTACTATATTTATGAGTGCATTTTTATTATCTCTTGGTTAAGTATTGTGTTTCGAATCCTTCCGAAAGGTACGTACTTCCTGGATAAACAACCCAACTCTCCAGTATTTGAGAGAAATGAGATTTGTTCTGTAGCCGCTCCAGTTCAGTTCGACCTTCTTCAGATAGTCGATGCTCTCAATACTGTTTTTCCCAATCTAACGAATAATGTCTGGTATTACAGGTGTGGTGTGTTAAGTCATAACACCCTGTAGTCTGGGCATATCAATGTACTTTTACCATCAGAAAGTAGAGATTTCAACGAACAAAAGCCCACCGACTTTTTCAAAAAGCTGATATTTTGACGGGAGAATTTTGATTGAAAATTAGGTTTTTTTCGATATTAAGTCAAAATAAAGTGAAAAATTCATATTTTAAATCAAAAAATTACGTGTGTTTGGGACATAAAATGGTAAACTTTCACTAAATTTCATGGAAAATTTTTTGTAAAAGATAAAAATAAAACCAAAAACTTGGTTATTTGAATTTTTCACATACATTTTGAGGTTATTTGAAAAAAGTGTGAATACCAAAGTTGTAGATTTTTCTATTACCTACAACTTTGCCATTTAACTTTTTTCCATAGGACTTGTAGTTTTGCCGGAAATCGAGATAAACCGTTTTTTACCCTTAAAAACTCACCCCCTTCCACTTCCCGACCTCAGATCGCCCGTAAATTATTTTTCCTTTCATTTTTATTATATTATTTTCCTTTTTCAATGGGTTTCATCCTACTATTTTTTAACTTTTATCCATTTTCAAAGGCTTCAGCCCTGGTGCTACATAATAGCTTATTGAGGATTCACCCTCACCAGTGATTTAACAATGCAATGACCGACCCTTGATTACACCCACGGGGTTGAAAATATTCTTGCAGGAATTTGAAGGGCGTTGTTTACACTTGCCCGGCATTTAACAGTTCAAAAAAAGCTCTCGCAGTCACCGTACCGTGATTGTCTAATTACTTGAGGACGATATTTTTCCTTTTCACGGCTGTGATACGGTCAAATTTTGGAGTATTCGTGTATTCAAAACATGAATGACGAAAAACTTATTGAGTTAGTGCCAACTTCCCCGTATTGTATGATCTGTCTGATCTAAAATACATGGATACAGAGTTCAAGTATTATTTGGAGTAAAATAGGAGCGGAGATGGAAACAACTAAATATGTTTATATTTCTGTTTTTACATTAAATGAGCAAAAGAAAACAGGGAAATTTTTTTTAATACTCGTTCATATTAATGATAATCGGCCAGTGATTCTAATTTAGTATCAGAAGTACAGTCCCTGATTAAATTTTTAAAGTTTTTGTTCCACACAGTGTACTTGTAACTATAACATTTTTCATACATGGTTTTGGAAACCAAGGTAGAGATGCCCAGGAATAAAGTATGCAGTGAATATTAGTCTCACATGAAATGCATCTATGTTGTTACCCTCCTTGCAAATGTAAATTTTGTAGTATGCGACCCCACTGCTGGAATCCACTTGCTCAGTAACGTAGTTATATGTATTTCTATCGTATTTTTTATGAAATTATGCATTAAGCAAGTGGTTATAATGTCCTTATTCTGGAAGGACTGAATGATATTATAAAGTTTAAATTTTTGGGAGAAAATACTAAAACTGTTTTTATTTCTCCTGGCACAACTCAAACGAGGCAATCATCAATAGGCCGTCCTCCGAGAACTTGCCAATTTTGTCCTGTCAAGTGCACTGTCGCACCATGGACGAAACACTGACCATTGTGAATGTATATCAATTTGAGATCACTGCCGGTGAAATCACGTACTATCACGTCACTGGTGTGTGTGAATCCTGACTTTTGCCAGTTTTATCGTAGATTTTCCATTCACATAAAAATCTTTCTATTCAATATTCAATTGAGAATGTTTCCCTTTCAACAGAAATCCATATCTCAGTGTTTTGGCACGGAAATTTTTATGAGGATTTCGTTAGTTTTCAAGTTGGGATCATAAAATTGGTATTTAAGTCTTTGTTACAAATGAAGAAATATGTATTTTAGTGTTTTCAGGGTTCAACCCTCGAGGGGGGTGAAATTTTATAGGGTTCCGTTAGTTTTAAGTTGGGTTCAGAGAAATTGGCATTTGAGGCCTTTGTTTCAAATAAAGGAATAACTGTTTCAGTGTTTTGAAAATGCAACCCTAAACAGGTGAAATTTTTTATGGGGTTCCGTTAGTTTTCGAGTTGAGGTCATGAAAATTGGTATTTGGGGTTTTGCTACAAACAAAGAAATACGTGTTCAAGTATTTTAAAATTTCAACCTAAAGGGGTGAAAGGGAGGGTGAAATTTTTTAGGGGAGATCCATTAGTTTTCAAGTTAGAATCCTGAACATTGGTGTTTTGGCTTTCTGTTACAAATAAATGAATCATGTTAAACCTTACTTGATGATACACGCCCTACAGGGTAAAAATGGGTAAAGCGGAATTTGTAGTATCGTCACAAAACATTACTTTCGCTGTCAAATCAATTATGCCACCCAAACGGAGATAACGGGATCACAGGAAACGGGATAACGGGAAGCGGCAAGCCACAGGCATAGCTAGATGGAAAAACACAAAGAAAACATAAGAAAAATACAAATTCTACGCGGTCAAAGTCTATCTCGGGCAGTTTTTTAATAAAAGTTGAATCCGAGAATGCAATGAACAGACGGTAGAATGTTGAGGAATGGGCAGACATCTAGGCGGGGGAAAATATGGGTGGAGGTATAGGTGGGTAAACACCCCAATATGCAATGAAAATGAACAAATAGCAAGCACAGCTGTTCTATGAGAAAATACATTTTATCTTCGAAACTAAAAATAGCTGAATAAATTTCGATATTCTTGATAGATTGATCATTTGAAACTTTGGGAAAGGCCACATTGGTCAAGGGTTGCTCAAAATCACACAATTCAAAAAAAATAGGAAAAATATGGATTTTTATAATTTTCGATACCAGCCAAGAATCTTGAAATCAAATCGAAGAATTTATCCATGGCAATATCTATCTCGGTAGGAAATTACAGTGTTTAGAATCTATTGTAACGTAAATAAACTTAACTTGGTTTTAATCATTTATTTCACACTTAAATCTACAACTTAATTTATATTACGCCACTGTATAGCTCGATCGTATGGGCTCGTTCAGACTGTCCGTGCCATCTTGAGGGCTACCTATTTATCTCCGTCACAGAATTCCCGATCTTTCGAATTCCGGCAGTTGGCGACCAGCATGGTCAATCGTTTCCAATATCGACCGTTGCTCTCCGCGGCAGAGCGACTGGACTGTTCTCGAACATCTCGGGATGACCTCATCGCTGTCGACGGCAACGCGCGAGGCGACAGGTCCGGCCTAGGTTCGTTCATTGCCCCTTCTTAAAGACATTTCGTCCCGAAATTTCATCCTTGGAGTGTGACGATATCGCTGACTCCCCATATCTGCACCGTGAAGTTCGATGGAAGTAACACTTTACGGTCTTCATGATCGGTCGTGGAAGGGTTACAGCAAACCAAAATCTGACGCCGCTGGATCTGAATATCGCCTCCAGCATACTTCTTATGACTCTCCAGTCCAACCCATCAATACCACAGGACAATTTTGGAATTGCTAGATCCACCAGATTCTGGTCCACCATAGTATCTCTTAGTTTGGTGAGACTCTTCCGACATCTTCATAGGACGGTTTATCTTGGGAATGCCTCTTGGTAACTAGGTAGTAGATGTTTCTCTGGCCTTTCTTCAACTGTAGCACCCACCAACTTCTGGATTCTGCTCCCGCAGTGTTTGGAGTTGACCAAATTTCTTGGAGAACACTACGGCGATGCCCCTGGACATTCGAAGATCTTCTGCCACACAGTGCGCTAGTGCGTAGTCAGCAGGCACCTCAAAAGGTCTCGTGACTCCTCTCTAGTAACCCCATGTGGAACTTTCTGCCCGTTTGAATACAAGGACATAAACTTCTCGAACGTCATATCATCCTCCGGTGGCTTGAGGGTGCGAACTTGGTCATGGTTTCCAGCGTAAGGGGCCAACCTGTTGAAATGGACGACCCTTGGTTTCCTCGGGGGCTTATGGATTCGGTACACAAGGTCGTTTATCCTTTTACGATTTTATACGGGCCTTCCACGGGGTTCCGCAACTTTGGTGATAGTCCACGACGACGTTTGGGGTTGTACAGCCAAACCAGGTCATCAACCTTAAATCCTCCAGCGTCGGCCTTGATGTCATAGGTCTTCTTCATTTTATCGCTGGCCTCTGGGTGTTCAACCGGGCTCGTTCGTGGATGCCCTCCATTCTCTGCCGAAGTTTGCTGACTAGTCCTTCCCGCAGTGTCTTGTCCGGGGGTATCCCAAACTTCAGGTCCAAGGCGTCGCAGTTCTCGGCCCATTATAATACTAGCAGGAGTTTGACCGGTTGTGGACGCGGATCGATAGGCCATCAGGAAAAATG
>JAFIRS010007798.1:0-21880 GCA_018342105.1 Gonioctena quinquepunctata | reverse complement strand
TGGTCAAAAGTGGTCACGGGTAGTCACAGATGCGGACCGACTGGACAAAGATGCTCACGATGATGATCGCGAAGGGTAACGGATGTTCATGAATGGTCACGAGTGGTCGCAGTAGTCAGGGATGGTCATGCGGGCCGGCTGGACAAGACGGTCACGGTTGTGGCTGTCTTGGTGAGCAGGTATCCTAGGTAGAAGAGATAACTTCTGGAAAACACTTTGATAGAAAATGTAATGGTAATATCAAAGCAGTCGAGAGTATATATATATATATATATATATATATATATATATATATATATATATATATATATATTTATATACACCATCTATAGGAGAACTCATTCGAATATACCTGGACATCATGGCCGCGGGACCAAAAGTACCCAAATGAACCTTCATAAGAAAAGCATGGATTTTGCTCCAGAACTCTATAGCTACACTACTCTAGTGGGCGGCATTGATTTGTTCGACGATTTGATCTTCAAGAACGATCGAGACTAGCTCACAGGATTTTGGTTCTTTCGCTTTAAATTGTAGGGTTCGTGTTTGCAGCCCTTTTTGATTGAGTGCTGGTGAGCTTTTCCAGAGTTGCAGTGATACACTTCATGTATTTTCTGCATTCGGTATCTTGATACTGATAGAGGTTTTCGTTCATTGTTAGAAAATTTCGGTAGGTATCAGAATAGTATTGGTTTTGTAGGGATCGAATGAAGGTGGAAAGTATGAAAATATCATAGGAAAGTGAATAATGAAAACTATCTTATCGTTCGAAAGGTAAGATTCTATTTCAAAATTTCGTTTTATTTATGTAAAGTAGAATTGTCATTTCCAATTGGAAGTTTATTTTTGATGGTGACATAGTGTTTGAATGATAAATTCAAAATCTTCAATTTTCAAAACACTAGTGTGGACAATTTTCAAACTTGCAAAGGTGATAGCATATTCCAAATTATTGAGTATTTGTGGTAGAATATTCAATATTGCTCCCAATTGATCTGGGGCATTTTTTGCAGATGAAATGATGACATTTTGTTCAGCTCTTGGACTTGATCATTCCTCAATAGTTTGTATCCCATCAACTTTACGGCTGTTGACAGTATAGGTTGTTGAGCCATGTTTCGCTCACAAGTATCAGGTTGAATGTGCCTTGGGAAAATGTGTTCAAAATACCATCGTGGTGAGCTTGGTGGTAAGCACATATACCAATCATTTCAAATATAGCCATATGTAAACTGAAACTGAAGAATGCCAATATAATAAATCAATTTTCGTTCGAAATCAAAGTCGGCCGCGTTAATAATGTAACAGCCCATAAAAATATCAAAGAAACTATTAAATCATGACACCTACGATCTAACCGCTAAACCACATCGCTCCTATTACGAAGGGACAGTTATTTTCATTTCTATTGAGCTCAAAGATGCGACTAGGTAATTAACGATTCTTCGACAACGGGGGATAAAACATAAACTCTTAAAGATCGTTTCTCACAGAGACCGCTGTCACGTTAATGACCCATTAAATTAACATATCATGGCGTGTCTACTCAAGGCGACTCACCGACTCATAAAGTATATTTTATTGTTTTCTTGCGGTATCGTTTGAATACCGAACGCTATATATATAAGATTCTCCATACTAGAACTCTCTTCATTCAGAATCCAGTTGTCGAACGAGTCAGTCAGTAAGAGCAAGTTCTGCTTCATTATGAAGCAAATGAAAGTGAAGTTTAATTTCAATTAGAGAGATGAAGTCTCATCTTCCTACGAGGTAATGCGTAGACTCCGTACAATTTATCTGAAGTAGCAAATTAATCAACCATATGCAGAATCATAGTGATAGAGTAACTCATCAGAAATCATCTGAGTAATAACTAAATGAATGGAATTAATATTTATCAAGAAGCTAAATGATCATATTGCAACAAGTGAACGCGTAATATTATTCGGAAATAAAACGGAATAATTAAATCTTAATTAAAATATTGTGTATTACTTCAGTGGAGGGTAAGCAATGAAACTGTTTATTTGGCAAGGTATATATGTATAGTGTAATAAAAAAATATTTCATTATTGATGTCATAGTAGAAGAAATTATTGATTCAACAAAAGTAAAATTATTATCAATTGTTTAAAATAACTGAAGAACAGTTATTTTAATTGTCAGCACATATTGTTTCTCCTTTTAAATTTTTGAATATTCAATCTCATTTTGACTTTCCATACATTTTCTCAGTAAATTATACCAGGTGTATCGATAGTTGTTTTTATATTTTAGAAAATACATATATATATTATTACAAGTCCTAATTGTATTATTATTTCGAAACAATCTGAAATTGGTCATTGTACTGTCAAATCAAGTCCCCCGCTTCATTACATATTGAGTGAAGCAAAATCTCAAGCCGCTCTGAGATGTTGTTCTGTTATTGGTCAATAGACTGATAACCCTCAGTATGGTTAAGGCGTAGCTAAGTTAACAAAAACTAAAGAGCAGCTATGATATATGGTGTCAGGTGTCGAGGTGGATTTACAGGAAAATAACGTTAATATGTTGATTTTCGCAAAAGATGTCAAACTCAATATTACTCGATGCAAATAAGAATGAAAATATAGTAAAAAATTATTTTTCCCGTAAAAATATTATCAGAATTTGTGTAGTTGAAAGTGTGCATATATTGCAGTTTGCACTAAGGTTGTCATATTGGGAATTCATCTGGAAAAATATAATTGCAAATGTAGAATATTTTTTTTAATATTGTTTGTGGAATGCTGAAAGGAATTGAATTGTAGAAATACTCGGCGAAGATAATCATTTGGTAACGAATAAGGTCAGAAAAGTATTGAAAAATTATAAAAAATAATACGAAAAGCATTTAGAAAGTAATATCAGTACAGAGAGTTTGACGAGTGGAAAATCAAAACATATATATCGTTTATACAAGGCTGATCACAGAAAGTATTCGGAAAAGAAAGTGAAATTTTTTTTTATTCAATGGGGATTTTTATTAAAATTGTTAAATCATGGAAACTCCGACAACAGTGCCGTGGACTGGTAGGATTAACTATGAACCTACCATTACTATCAGTGTGGATAATTTACCTTCTTTTAATGGTACTACAGATATCAAAGATTTTGTTCGTGAAATCGAGTATTTGGCAGCTGTAGCAAGATGGACAGACAGTCAGATAAGTTCCATAGTTAGATTAAAATTGACAGGAATCGCCAGATTATTTATAGATACAGACGATAAATTAAAAAATACAATAAATTGGCCTGAATTTAAAAATGAATTATTGCAGCAGTTTAGCAGATTGTAATTACCTGGAGAAGAAGAAAAAGAATTTTTGAATTGTTATCAGGATAAAAGTGAATCAGTTAGGAATTTTTCCATAAGATTGAGAGCATCCGCAGCGAAATTACGAAAATTTACAGGAATTAATAGGGTTGATGATGTATTGGAGCAAAAATTTGATCAAGATACTCTTGTGCAATTTTGTATGGGATTGCTAGATCCTGTAAGGAAAGAAGTTTTATCTGCCAGTCCTGTCAGTTTAAAAGAAGTCATCAAATTAGCAGAAAAAGAAGAATTAATTGAGACACTAACAGCTCAAACTTAGATGAATTTTAGAAATTTCCATACGAATAAAATGGTGTGTACACATTGCAATCGTAAGGGTCATGAAGAAGCAAATTGTAAGAAGAAAAATTGTGTATGCTACCATTGCGATGAATTTGGTCACCTATCATATAGATGTCCAAATAGAAATAGCTTTCGAAATGATATATTAAGTGAATCAGGACCATGGTTTTCCGACTATGCTAAGGGAAACAGATTTAGAAAATTTAGAAAAATAAAGAAACCAAGAAAAAGGTTTTCTAACTATTCAATGGAAAATAGATCTCGAACTCAGGGAAGAATGAACGAACAAGGACGTAGATTTATCAATCAATCAAATAGAAACCGATATCAGAATTTTGGGAGAGTAATTGACAGAAGACAAACAGGAAATAGTTACGCGAATGGAAATAGTCCGAGAAAGTATGGAAAAATGTCCGGATATAACAGGAATTCAAATAGAAAGAGGCAAGGAAAGAAAGTACCAACCTACGGTGAAGGTGAGGAACAGAATAACGGTATTAATTTAGATAACGAACATAATAATTGGCTAAAAAGTTTGGACGAAATGGGAAAAAGGTTGGAAGACATGACTAAAATGATAAAACATTGGATGGAATTAAATTTTGACGAAAGGCTAATTTTCTCGAGGGAGTGCAAGCTCAAAACGAATTGCCGAGTAATCAAAAATGGATTTTCACGCCATGAAATGAGTCCGGCCGGCTCGAATCAAATGGAAATGTCCGAAAATAGTGAAGTGTTTGAAACACTAGGTTTCGAAGAAGCCGATTCAACGAAAACGTATGGAAAATCGTCTAGGAAGGAAGATAACACAGATAATCGATTAAACAAGCCAAATATGATTGATGATTTGAAAGTGACATCACTCATTGAACTAGAGAAGCGTCGTGGAGATAGAAAATTGCCAAAGGTGGAAATTGAAAAATCCATGAAAATACGCAAAGGTATTGAAAAAACCGGAACGCCCTGTACACTAGGAAGGATAGTCAAGCGAGACAGCCGAAAAAGTTCAAAGGACAGTCGTAGTGAAGAGCCAGCTCATTCAAGAATGACACTTTTTCAACCAGAACAATGGAAGGAATCAATGATCTGAGAACGAACATCATGAATAGTACGCCACTCGAAAGTGACAGTCTGAAAGTAGAAATTTATTCGTCAAAAAACGAACATTTCTTGCCTAAAGAAACAGAGAGATGGAACGGAAAATCACCAATGCAGTACCACAGCGGGAATGAAGGAAATTATGTTCGGAAAATGGAAAAAAGATATACGGATCGGTATGAAAGTTTTTGATAATGAAAATATTCAAGAAGGTAGCAAACCATATACAGGGAGTATCGGAATTGCAGAAGCTAACGCATCAAGAAATTTAGGGAAGATGATCGATGTAGCACATAGGAAATCGTAGAAAGACAGGCTAAAAGGTAGATATGAATCACCCAGGTGAGATATTCTACCCTCCAGGAAGTTGGAAAAAGCCAAGAACCTCGGAATGATAGTCGCCAAAGAAAGTACTTTCGCAGTAGACGAAAAACAAAAGGCTGAATTTTATTCGTCCATGGACAAGAATTTGCCGCCCAGATTATTGAATATATGCATAGTTAAAGCAAGGAGTAACATGACTTCGGAAAAAATTTAAAATTAAAGAAAATAGCCAATAATGAATTTTCAACATCGAAAAACGTATTATGGTACGAGATTTGAAAGAAAATACCGAAGAAAATAAGGAAGTAGTTAAAGATATAAAAATCATCGAAACCGTAGCCAGTCAAAAGGAAAAATCTAATTTTAAAAAGTCATCGCTTGAAAATTTAGAAATCCCACAAATTGGAAACAGGATTGAACACATGAATCGATTGGAAGTTAATCAGAGAGAAGAAAAAATCTCCGCAACTAGAAAATAGGCAGGAAATTATTTTAGAAAATAAAAGGATGAGTAACGTTAAACCCAGAGCATCCTGTATATAGGAAAGGATTATTTCCATCTAGGGGTGGCAATCCAACTCTTAACAATACGGTAGCATGCCACGGAAAAGCGATCAAACTTTTTCAAGAGAATAATTTGTTGAAAGATATCAAAAGGAATGAAGGTGAATACAGGGGAGAAGAATTCCGCCAATTCATAAAAATACTAAGAATTAGAAATATAAGTAGACATATTTTCACTGAGTGTAGGGAACTTAAAAGAGAATAGTTAGAATATGGGGGGGAAAAAGGATTAGAAGAATAGAACTTCAGGACGAAAGAATAATTTTGCAACAATTGCAAGAAGAAACCCAAGCGGAAATAAAGGAAAAACCGATGAGAAAGATCAAGAAAAAGACCCATAGAAAACCTAAAAACACTAGCAGAAAGTAATCAAAATAAATCATCAGAAGACCAAGGGGAAAGTATTCCGGAGATAAATCATAGTTATCAGACTAGAACACGTGGTACAGTAAAAGAGTTTCCATGGATTTATTCCAAAGCAAAAAGTCAAAATGAGTAATTTTCAAAAGTTCAAAAATAATGCACTTATGAAGTAATAATATTGTCAATATTTTCAAAACCCAGTTGAGATCAAATAGTATAGTAAGCCAGTATAGATAAATAATTGGAAATCATGAAATCTTGCCAAGTATACACAAGCACGTATCGAAACGTGTAGTCAAAGAAATTGAAACACCCTGTAAATTAACGCGAAATAAATATTGATGGGACTTTCTACCTGAATCGTAACGTACCACGTACCATTGAAAATATTGTCAATTGACATTACGCAATGGCGGAATGGGACAAAAATTATCTAGTGTTGGTTATTCTATATGAAAATCGAACTTTTGAGTAAAGCATAGACTGTAAGAGAAAATTGTGTGTATTTCCTAAAAATTGGGAAGGATTTTATAGACATTAATAAAGTATTAATATAAACGGTTATAATTCTCTACCGAGAAGAGATTTTAGCATGTAATTAAAAGTGTTACCTTGATAATGACTAAGTGGAATAACATTAATTAAAAGTAAAAATGTGCGAAAAATATCGGTGATAATAAAGAGCATTTTAAAATTATCGTTAACAATTACGGATAATATAATATGTTTTTTTGAACTATAACGGAGTTCAAATTAATGATTTTCAGCTTCTCACCAAATAGTTATTTACTGAGCATCGTACCGCCATGGAGAGTTTGAACTTTTAATCCAAGTAAGTTCACAATACCCAAGGATGAATGGATAATCCAAGTCCAAAGTCAGAGTGTAGAGTTGAGGGACCCCCCGGGAAGCCTCATCGTAAGTGTGCAAGGGTGCACAAATTATCCAACTGAATAGAAGGTTGAACCATCACTTTAACACGGAAGAACCTTAGAAACTACCACTTCACTGGAACTTTTAAACAAATGTCAGGTGACATTTTGCATCATAGAGAGGAGTCGATTATCACTGTCAAATACGTTCACTATACGAAGGGTGGCTCGAAAAACTAACGACAAGGCCGTTTAACTCGCTGCAGACTGAGTGGAACTAAGTCATATGGTTCACAGATGTTATTTACATCATCCCTAGTCGAAGAGCAGACATAAGGTCGCTGGAGAATTTCAACCTGATTTCGCCAGACCACAGACAGTCTCTATCACAGCAGGTGATGACAGGTCATATCTATAGGGTGGCGTTCCAATTCGAAGCCAGCATCGTCTCAGAAGACACTGACTTGAAGGGATCTTTATTGAGAATTATATAAAGATTTGCATGTTAAAATTAGTATGTTAGAATAGTAATTATATAAGTAGGGATATTGTTGACCATGATGTAATATTAGGTGCATGATTGAATGAGGTAAAGGTCATATGTTATCATAGGTATTATCAGTAAGAATTTATTTAGTTTGCTCATGGTATGCTAAAACAATTGTCAGAACCATAACCAAGTTGAGATCCAATACCACTCATCTATCCAAGATATTAGGGTCATGAAAAAGGTATCAATTAGAATTTATATCTTTTGAATGGGGAATAGAGGTATGTGGTAAGCACACTATACCAATTATTTCAAATATAGCCATATGTAAACTGAAACTGAAGAATGCCAATATAATAATTCAATTTTCGTTCGAAATCAAAGTCGGCCGCGTTAATAATGTAACACCCCATAAAAATATCAAAGAAACATCATGACAGCTACGATCTAACCGCTAAACCACATCGCTTCTATTACGAAGGGACAGTTATTTTTATTTCTATTGAGCTCAAAGATGCGACTAGGTAATTAACGATTCTTCGACAACAGGGGATAAAACATAAACTCTTAAAGATCGTTTCTCACAGAGACCGCTGTCACGTTAATGACCCATTGAATTAACTTATCATGGCGGCGTGTCTACTCAAGGCGACTCACCGACTCATAAGGTATATTTTATTGTTTTCTTGCGGTATCGTTTGAATACCGAACGCTATATATATAAGATTCTCCATACTAGAACTCTCTTCATTCAGAATCCAGTTGTCGAACGAGTCAGTTAGTACAGAGCAAGTTCTGCTTCATTATGAAGCGAATGAAAGTGAAGTTTAATTTCAATTAGAGAAGATGAAGTCTCATCTTCCTACGAGTAGTGAGCGTAGACTCCGTACAGTTTATCTGAAGTAGCAAATTAGTCAACCATATGCAGAATCATAGTGATAGAGTAACTCATCAGAAATCATCTCAGTAATAACTGAATGAATGGAATTAATATTTATCAAGAAGCTAAATAATCATATTGCAACAAGTGAACGCGTAATATTATTCGGAAATGAAACGGAATAATCAAATCTTAATTAAAATATTGTGTATTACTTCAGTGGAGGGTAAGCAATGAAACTGTTTATTTGGCAAGGTATATATGTATAGTGTAATAAGAAAATATTTCATTATTGATGTCATAGTAGAAGAAATTATTGATTCAACAAGAGTAAAATTATTATCAATTGTTTAAAATAACTGAAGAACAGTTATTTTAATTGTCAGCACATATTGTTTCTCCTTTTAAATTTTTGAATATTCAATCTCATTTTGAATTTCTATACATTTTCTCAGTAAATTATACCAGGTGTATCAATAGTTGTTTTTATATTTTAGAAAATACATATATATATTATTACAAGTCCTAATTGTATTATTATTCCGAAACAATCTGAAATTGGTCATTGTTCTGTCGAATCAAGTCCCCCGCTTCATTACATATTGAGTGAAGCAAAATCTCAAGCCGCTCTGAGATGTTGTTCTGTTATTGGTCAATAGACTGATAACCCTCAGTATGGTTAAGGCGTAGCTAAGTTAACAAAAACTTACGAGCAGCTATGATACTATAAGACTTTGTGCATTGAAATAACATTCGGAAAAATTGTTGGGTAACAAATCGGCCGGATTGAAAATGAAGTTGTTATTCGAAATATGTGATGATTCATCATTATCGAGCGAATTTGATAATTCTTCCTCAATAGCTTCCACTGCTAGGTAGGGGGAACTGAAAAACGGAACTAAAAAATATACATGTGTGAAAATGGATGAGTCGATTTGGCTTAATAGAAAATTTTATGGCTTACATTTTTTATTCCCCTATTTTGGGAAGCTCGACCCGCGGTCTCGAAGAGGGAAAATTGAAACTGGTATGAGTTCACCACGAAACTGATATAATAGTACTCACAGACGAATTAATGTGTCAGATTATGCCATAACTATGTTGAAGTTAAATTGTTAACTAATGAAGATGGAACAGTTCTCAACTCAGAAAGTATAGCTGTTTTGAGAATACAATACATACTTATTACCCACTTGACAAATTAACTTCTTCAATGAGTTCTCCACATTACTTCTCCAGGGTCATCATTTCTATAACAAAAATACATTTTCCAGAAAACTGGGGAGAAATACTATGATATTATATTGATTGAAATTTGCCAAGAGAATTACATTATGCGGGTTATGTATTATCCGCATAACAATATCTTTTTCCAGACTATAGACCATATGACCAAATCGTTGGCTGATTTCCAATGCAATCATAGAATAAATAGTTGGCTCCAGTCTTCTCGAGTTGCTTCTGTTCTGGTATGGAAAGCTCTATAAATTTTTTCTCATTATTTCATTTCGACTATCTTTATTTCCTATAGATCAATTATTCAGGGTAATTATACTTAGTGTATTGATTTAACGTGAATTTCAGTAGTACAGAAATTTTGAAAATATTTTCAAGAATACAGGGTATTCTTTCTTTTAGAGATGACATTCGTTAATAAAGAATGTGGTTGCTTGAATAAAAAAAAAAAAATTTTTGCATAGTTTGTTGAATGGAATTTGGTCGGAATATTGGAAAAAACCAAATGCCAAATTGTCGATGTTTCGAAACTTCATTGTTCCATCTTCAGGACTCTGAAGTATAAGAACAAAAACATCTATGTTAAAATCAAATTCATGAATGGAGTATTGATAAAATAGGGTACAATATGTGAAATAACGACCCTTGAAAAGTAAAAAACCTCGGACAATATAAAGAGAACTAACATTGATAATTACTTACATTCAGGCTGGCTCTCCGAGTTCAAAGGTGGTAATTTAGACAAAATATAAATACATGCACAGGTTCACGAAAGACGTCGATACATACACAATGAAATGAACAAACTGAACGGGCGATGAATCGTTTCTTTGTAATGTAAAAAAGACTTATGAGAGAGATTGGGAGAACTGGAAAAAGTATTCTGTTAATGATTCACAATTTGTGTTTGATATTTTCTATTAGGTTAAAATACGAGGTGTTTAGATTTTCGGTACCAGATTTTCGGTAACACATTTTCCTCCATTCTTTGTTATTTCAATCATTTCTTTCATTAGTCTTTTTTTTTATATTGTTGTCCAATGATACTGACTGAACTAAAGTCGAAGTTGTGAAGGGATGATTTACAATGTTCTGCAAGGCTTGTGGGATCTTTGATTGTTTTAAGTGGGTTTGTATATTTTTACAATCCCTATTATGTTCTGTCA
Source organism: Gonioctena quinquepunctata (assembly GCA_018342105.1). Taxonomy (NCBI): domain Eukaryota; kingdom Metazoa; phylum Arthropoda; class Insecta; order Coleoptera; family Chrysomelidae; genus Gonioctena; species Gonioctena quinquepunctata. The sequence continues at coordinate 11,244 of JAFIRS010007798.1, read as the reverse complement.
TTCTTTGTTTCAAGTATGCCCTATGTACACCTTGTCACAGTCAGCATATGGTATTTTGTATATAATGTTAGATTTCAAATTGTGTGTTTGTTTTCGTATTGTGAAAAAAATATGTTTTTGTCTTTCCACATTTTTGCTGATTTTTAAATATATATATATATATATATATATATATATATATATAATATATATATATATTTGATATATTAGCACAAGTAACAATATAAAAAGATATTTTAACAAATGGATGAAAATGGAAAACTGTCCTCTCGAAGGTTTAGATATGAGAAATTATGCAGCAGATAACGTAACACCCTGTCTTTACAACTTATATGCTGTGTCCAACCATAGTGGAACAATCTATAGCGGACACTACACGGCTTACTGTAGGCACCCTTATGCAGGCACATGGTACAAGTACAATGACTTCAGAGTATCACCGATATCCCCAAAATCCCTTATAAGTGGAGAAACATTCGTCCTCTTCTATGAGCAAGAGGACATCCAATCACACCTTTTCAAATTATAATTTTTTATGACCTTGCAGAGTTGTGGTGTCAGACCTTCTACGATTGGGCAACAGATAATATCGAGAACAAAACTCATTAATGAAATGACTGAAATAACAAAGCATGAAGAAACATTTTTTGAAAAATGATCTCATATCGAAAATCAAAACACCTCGTATTTCAACCTAATAGAAAAAATCAAACACAAATTGTGAATCATTAATAAATGACTTCTTCCAATTCTCCTGATCTCCCTCATTAGTATTTTTTACATTACAAAGAAGCGATTCATCGCCAGTTCAGTTTGTTCATTCATTGTGAATGTAACGACGTCTTTTGTGAACCTGTGCAAATGTTCTCATATTTTATGTCGAAATTACTTAAAATACCACTTTTTAACTCGGAGAGCCACCCTAAATTGAGTAATTATCAATGTTAGTTTTCTGTATATTTTCTGATATTTTTCCTTTTAACGATCGTTATTCTATCAAAATTCCTTTCAAGAATTCCATTTTAACAATTTGTTCTTATACTTCAGAGTCCTGAAGATGGAACAATGATGTTTCGAAACGTCGACAATTTAGCAATTCGTTTTCTTCAAAACTCCGACCAAATTTTCGTCAACTATCTATTCAAAAATAATATTCAACGGTCGCTATCCTATTCAAAAAAAAATTATATTGGCAATCTTATCAGAATTTACTAATAATATATTTTGAAATCAGAACAGATATATCATATCTCCAAATAATATGTATTAAATTTAACATCCTCCTATAGCTTTGTTCTGGATTTTATCGTGAATTTTTATTTATATGGTTTTAAAAAGTACTATCTGTTTTACACATTAATTTGTATGTATAATTATAAAAATATCACCGTTCGTTTTCTGCATTCATTTCAAATTTTTATACAAAGCAACATAGTAATACGAGGTTAGTTGCAGAAGTTGAAAGTTGAAATGCCTACTGAGTAGACATTTTTTTCATTCATTGTATACTGAGTGTTTTTTTCAATCATTGTGTAATGAATGAATATTTTTATGATGCAAAGCCTATCAGGATTTTGTGACTTGAACGCCGGTTTCTCAATCTGGTTCTCTCTGAGGTATCAACCTGCCTACTACACTGTGGGTTTGTGGGTAATGGAGCGTTATTTATAGTGGATTTTTGGTTTGACGCGAAATGAGGGAAGGCGAGAAATGAAAGTCTTCCAAGTATTAGGGAGGCAATGAGAGCGCTTCTCTATCTAAAGAGCTTCCCGGATTATTCTGGTTTGCAGAGTTTTTTTTTGTGGCGATTGTTTTAGTGTTTTTGTAATCTATTACGCAGCCTGTATCTTCATGATGTTTAGAGGAAGCGGAGGAAGAGTCCGCACTCATTTATACTTCAAGATTCGTTTGGTATTGTGTCCTCAGGAATTTAGAAAATTGGTAGTTGACTGTGAAACTTATTTTTGATTCTCGTATTTCATCAAGACATATTTTTTATCAATGAATTCTTATTTTTTCGAGATCTACATTTCATTTGGAACGTTTGTACCTCTGCATTTCCAAAAATACAACTGTTTTCGAAGTAACTGCAATTTTAGGAATAAACACCAACAATAGCAAATCTGCAATGTGTGAGTCGAGATCAAAATTGAGTTCTTTGGAATTTTCCGGATATTTTTTGTCAAAAATCCTTCATTGTATCAAATTCAATTTCATTGTATATACAGGGTGAGGCACTCCATACGACTCGGTCCCTGTAAACCAAACCATCAATTTTTTCGGGAATTTCTCCATTTCATTATATGTATATTGATTAAGGCTGCAAAAGGAAATTATTTTGGAGACTACAGGGTGGCTCAAAAAAGTGTGACATCAAAGTTGTGTTATTTTAAATGGAACACCCTGTATTTCGTTACACTTTTGAATAGGTGAAGAAAAAATAATATGATTCCATATGGTACTATGTACCTAACTATAACCGTTCTCGAATTATTGATTTTTTTATGAAAATGCTAGGTACAATTGGAAACTGAATAACATAGAAATGTATAGAAATCATCCCTTCGAATTATGACCAAGCATGAAAGAGATTTTGAACTATTGATTTCGATAAAACCCGTTTCTCAATATTATACAGAATGTTCAAAAATAATTGTCACGTTTTTATAATTTCGGACAAAGATAACTTTGTTATTTCAAATAGAACACCCTGTATTTTTTTGGTCTGAACAATATAAAATTCAATTATCTTTCATTTCATATTGGGGTTCCCTATACCTAACCTAAATAGTTTTTCAGATATTGGCTTTTTCAAATAGTAGTTCTTATTTCAATGCATTTTTGAATCAAGATAGCTTTGAAACGACATTTATTTGATTTGCTCACATAATTCTCATTGACAGTTGTTATACTTCACTTCATCGAAAATATTTACTGTTCACTAAAATGAAGTTATCATTTACATTCATATTCTGACAGTGGTTCATCAAACAGACTATACATTTTTTCTTCATTATTCAACTGAAACAACAACAAAATATAAAACACAAATGTATTTAATTCAAAGTAGGTGCTCGAAATGACGACCATTCTCTCTCTATGAAGGACTTCTTAACATTTTATAACATTTGAGGCGTCACTCTTCGAAAAGAAGCCCTTATTATCTCCTTCATATCCCCATAGAAAAAAATCGAGGCAAGTCAAATCTGGTGATCTCGCTGACCAATTTTGTGGTCCTCCCCTACCAATCCATTCATTCGGAAAGCACATATTCAAAAACTGTCTGACACGGAATTTGAAATGTGCCAGAGCTCCAATTGTAACCACATCCGTTGTCTGATATTTAGCGACACATTCTCCAGAAGCTCAGGCAGATCATCTCGTAAAAATTGTAAAAAAAAATTACCATTCAAGTTTCCATAAAAAAAGTATGGTCCTATAACTTGTGTACCTATAATTCCTCCCCACACGTTGACAGACCATCTATTCTGGTGATCCAGAGTGCGGAAAAAATTAGGATTCACATCACTATAATAATGGAAGTTGTGTCTGTTCACTAAGCCATTGTTATGAAAAGAAGATTCATCAGAAAATAAAATGGAATCCAAAAAATTTGCATCCACACTAAACTTGATTCGATTCGTCGATGGAAGTCTATTTCATATATTTCCTGGTGCATCTGAATACGGTACGGGTGGCATTTGTATTTTTTTATTACCCTAGAAATGCTCCGTCTACTTATCCCTGTATCTTTCTCGATCTTACGTTGACTCGTATGAGGGTTTTCTATGATTGATCCCATAATGAGAAATTAATTTCTCTCATTTCCAATGATAGGTTTTGGTCTATTTGCCTTCTGATAAGTTACACTTCCAGTCCTGGAAATTGATGTAGCAATCGTTTAAAAACCAACTTGTTTGGATGATTCCGGTCTGGATATTTTTGGGCATACACCCTCGACGCCAAAAGGCAATTATTCTCTAAACACTCACCAATCGCTAGAATCATATCTATCTGCTCTTGAATGGGATGAGTTTTCATTTTCGAAGCTAATAATTCAGTGAATGTTTTGAATAACGTAAAACACAATGACTGTCAATGAGAATTCTTTCAACAAGTTGAATAAATGTCATTTCAAAGCTATCTTGATTCAAAGAATGCATTGAAATAAAAACTACTATTTGAAAAAGAAAATATCTGAAAAACTATTTAGGTTAGGTATAGGGAACCCCAGTATGAAATGGAAGATAATTGAATTTTATATTGTTCAGACCAAACAAATACAGGGTGTTCTATTCGAAATAACATTCTGTATAATACTGAGAAACGGATTTTATCGATATCAATAGCCCAAAACCTCTTACATGCCTGGCCAGAATTCGAAGGGATGATTTCTATGCATTTCGATGTTATTTAGTTTCCAATTGTACCTAGCATTTTCATAAAAAAATCAATAACTCGAGAACGGTTATAGTTAGGTACATAGTACCATATGGAATCATATTATTTTTTCCTGACCTATTCAAAAGTGTAACGAAATACAGGGTGTTCCATTTAAAAAAAAACAACTTTGATATGTCACACTTTTTTGAGCCACGCTGTATACTCCAAAATAATTTCCTTCTGCAGCTTCAGTCAATATACATATAGTGAAATGGATAAATTTCCGAAAAAATTAATGGTTTGGTTTACAGGGACCGTGTCGTATGGGGTGCCCCACCCTGTATATATATATATATATATATATATATATATATATATATATATATATATATATATATATATATATATATATATATATATATATATATATATATATATATATATATATATAAATATATATATATATATATATATATATGTATAAATATATATATATATATATATAAATATATATATATATATATATACAGAGTGGCCACTTTTTCAATGGGATTGTATTGGTAACTTTTAAACCATAAGAGTTAGAAGGTCGGTCAAATGGAGAAAAAGTTGCATTTATAGAAGCATTGTCAAGCAGTTCAAACAAATCGAAATTATCAGGGCCGGTTATTGAGATATCATAAGAAAAGTAAATTCTGTCATTTTGTTTTTTCTTTTTTTTCCACTTTATTTCGAATATTATCAAAAAATGTCACGGGAGTTTTTTATTCGACAGTGAATTATCCTCAATTTGATTCAATCAGCTTTCGTATCCAACGTTTCGTACGCTCTGGGCCACCCTCAACCTCATTTTTTTCAATACGGACCTGCATATTTTATGACACTTTCCGAAATAACTTTTAACGTTGAATTCAACGATATATCATACAATGTCATTCAAAGTTGATTTTCAGGTGATTTTGACCCTTATCCAAATTTCTTTGGGGCGGATCTGTATTACATTTAGGTACCTTTAGTTTAATTAACAATATGCAATACATTTCGATAAGAAAATAAACTTACTCATCTTCAACTGAATGGTACGTAACAGAATCAAAGCAAGAAACAAGTAATAATTATTTACAAATTTCAAGAGGTGAAAAACCTAATTCATAATAATTAAACGAAACTATCATTTAATGAAAGAAAAATCAAATGATTATTCGAAAGTAAATGATGAACATTAATGGAGTAAGTGTTCGGAATGTCCACCATTTCGTAAAATGCACTTTGCGGTTCTGGAACCCATACTTCTTATACATTTGCTTATTTCGTCTCCTTGAATACCTTCCAATACATTCTCAATCTTCTCGCGAAGAATCTCTCTATTTGAGATATCCCCACAAATAAAAATCCAGCAGATTCAAATCCGGAGATCTGGCAGGCCATGCTACTGGACCTCTTGTTCCAATCCATGAATCGGGAAAAGTTCGATTCAGATAGTCTGTGACTATTCTCGAGTTGTGTGGACCACATCCGTCCTGTTGGAACCATGGGCTATTAAGCCGATACCGTATAGGAAGATCATCCAACATTTCTTCTATAATATCTACATATTTTGCTCCGGTTAGGTTGCCGTCAACAAAATAGGGTCCCAGTAATTTATTATTCAACAAACCGCACCATATGTTCAAAGAAAAACGATATTGATGTCTAACTTCATGAATTAAGTGAGGATTTTCTGTGGCATAAAAATGTTTGTTCCTTCGATTGAACATGCCAGGATTTGTGAATGTCGTTTCCTCTCCCCAAATGATATTGTGCGCAAAATTGTTGTTATTCCGCACCTTCCGTTGAAACCAATTACAGAATTGCAACCTTCTCTCAGGATCATTGCGATATAGTTTTTGCACGGCTTGGTACTGAGAGTCATGGTATCCGTGTCTCTTGACTATTTTATTAACAGCACTTTTTGATAAATTGCATTCACTGGCCATAGTTCTGGATCCTATTCCTGGATTCATTCGAATTTGGGCCAGAACATTGATGTCATTGATGGGCTCGTTTCGTCATACATAAGGACCTCTAGGTTTGATGAATGAATTATGTGCAAGTAACGTTGTAGATAAACGTCGAAACATTTTAATATGTGGTGTTGTTCTTTCAGGATATAATTCACCATACCTTTGTTGTGCTTTGAACGAATTTCTATCTAGTTTTATGTACACTTCGAACATATCTCTCTTCTCTTCATTCGTGTATCTTACCATGTCGAATAAGTTAAATTGAAATTACTCAGAAAATTATTTAATGACAAATTCTTGTGACACAATAATAAACGAAGTGACAAATAATATGACATTTCTTGTTATGTTCTTTTTTATCCACGGCCTACTACTTGAAAAGAAAACATTCAATAAACCTAGAGTTGTGTGTATGTAAGAAAACACAAGTCTATCAACGATATCAATGTTCTGACCCAAATTCAATTGAACCCAGAAACAAAATCGAGAACTGTGGCCAGTGAATGCAATTTATCAAAAACTTCTGTTAATAAAATAGTCAAGAGACGCGAATACAATGATTTTAAATTTGAATACCAAGCCTTGCAAAAATTATATCGTAATGATCTCAAAATTAAGTTCGATTCTGTAATTTGTTTCAACGGAACAAATGACAAATCCAACAATAATGATTCCTCGCGAGAAGATTGAGAATGTATTGGAAGGTATTCAAGGAGACGAAATAAGCAAATGTATAAGAAGTATGGGTTCCAGAACCGCAAAGTTCATTTTACAAAATGGTGGATATTTCGAACACTTACTTCATTAATGAGAGATAAGTGCCATGTGAAGTGGAATGAATATAAATGAACCAGAGGTAGATACCAGGTGAAACACTTTTCCTGGAATATACCGCAGAACGTGAAGATATTCACCTGAAAATCATGCATACTTCCATAAAATATTGACATTGAATGCAAATGTTTCTTTCGATAAGCTGATATGATTTATGTCGTGTTCACCTCATCCGCATCGTTTCAGGTTTTGCCCTCATCGTAGACAACAGCCAAGGTCCAAAGAACTTTGGCTGAAGTGAAAATACGTAAACAAACCATCATCGATCTTGTAACACCTATAGGTACGCCGGAAAAGATAAACTTTAACCGGCGGTACCTGTGACAGAAAGAAAATCTCCCCCGATAGGTTTCTTAATAAAGATCTTCTCAGTAATCAGCCCGCAGATAGTGGAGATAGCGCCATGGAAGTGGAATGAATAGAATCGTTAAACGTTTTTCCGCGATCAATATAAAAACCAAGGTAGATCTCGGAAAACACTTTCCGGCAAATACAGGACGTTGAATGATATCCCGAAATCATGCATACTTCCATAAAATATCAATGGACTTATTGAACAATGTCTTTCAAGATTATGTTTATTTATCGTGTTCTACAACTGCTGGTTTGCTTGGCCCTTCATGGGAGAATAACCAGCCAAGTTCAAAGAATTTGTGAAGTGGACAACGTAAAAAATCTGTCTTGTCACTATGTAGCCGGAAAGATAAACTTAACGGCGGTACTAGTGACGAAACACTCGAAATCTTCATTCGATAGGTTTCTTTGAAAGATTCTTTCAGTAGGGTGAGCGTCTAGTTAGTGAGAGTGCTGTATGGAATAATGAAAAATCGAATCGGTTTCTTCACTAAAGGATTCAATATAATGAACCAGAGAAAGGTAGATTCAGGTGAAAACAATATTTTCCTGGAAATACGCAGAACGTTGAGATATTCCCCAAAATCCGCACAGAAAGAAACATTTGCATTCAATGTCCATTGATATTTTATGGAAGTATGCATGGATTTTCAGGTGAATATCATTCAACGCTATGGATTTGCCGGGAAAGAGTTGTTTTTCACCTGAGATCTACCTTTCGGTTCAATTTTATATTGAATCCTTTATGTGAAGAAAACCGTTTAAATTCGATTTTCTATTCATTCCATTCACATGGCACTTATCTCTCACTATATGCTAGACGGGCTTGACAATTCTACTGAGAAGGAATCTTTATTAAGAAACCTATCGAGGTGGAGATTTCGAGTGTTTCTTCTGTCACTAGGTACCGCCAGTTAAAGTTTATCTTTCCGGCGTACCATAGGTGTTACAAGATCGATGATGGTTTGTTTACGTTGTACCACTCAGCCAAAGTTCTTGGACCTTGGCTGGTTGACTACCTGTACTGATGAGGGCCAAAAGCCTGAAACCGGTATGGGATTGTTAGGTGAACACGACATAAATTAAACATAATCGAGCTTATCAGAAAGAAACATTTGCATTCAATGTCCATTGATATTTTATGAAGATGCATGGATTTTCAGGTGAATATCATCCAACGTTCTGCGGTATTTGCCAGGAAAGTAGTTGTTTTTCACCTGAGATCTACCTTCTGGTTCAATTTATATTGAATCCTTTATGAAGAAACCGTTTAAATTCGATTTTCTATTCATTCCACTTCACATAGCATTATCTCTCACTATATGCTAGACGGGCTTCCCAAATCTACTGAGAAGGAATCTTTATTAAGAAACCTATCGAGGTGGGAGATTTTCGGAGTGTTTTTTCTGTCACTAGGTATCGCCAGTTAAAGTTTATCTTTTCCGGCGTACCATATGGTGTAAGATCGATGATGGTTTGTTTACGTTGTGTTCACTTCAGCCAAAGTTCTTGGGACCTTTGGCTGGTTGACTCTCCGTACGATGAGGGCCAAGAAGCCTGAAACCGGTATGCGATTGTTAGGTGAACACGACATAAATTAAACATAATCGAGCTTATCAGAAAGAAACATTTGCATTCAATGTCCATTGATATTTTATGGAAGTATGATGGATTTTCAGGTGAATATCATTCAACGTTCTGCGTGGTATTTGCCAGGAAAGTAGTTGTTTTTCACCTGAGATCTACCTTTCTCTGGTTCAATTTTATATTGAATCCTTTATGTGAAGAAAACCGTTTGAATTCGATTTTTCTACTTCATTAATGTTCATCATTTACTTTCGAATAATCATTTGATTTTTCTTTCATTAAATGATAGTTTCGTTTAATTATTATGAATTAGGTTTTTCACCTCTTGAAATTTGTAAATAATTATTACTTGTCTCTTGCTTTGATTCTGTTACGTTCCATTCAGTTGAAGATGAGTAAGTTGATTTTCTTATCGAAATGTATTGCATGTTGTTAATTTAACTAAAGGTACCTAAATGTAATACAGATCCGACCCAAAGAAATTTAGATAAGGGTCAAAATCACCTGAAAATCAACTTTGAACGACTTTGTTTGATACATCGTTGAATTCACCGTTAAAAGTTATTTCGAAAAGTGTCATAAAATAAGCAGGCCCGTATTGAAAAAAAAATGAGGTTGAGGGTGGCCCAGAGCGTACGAAACGTTGGATACAAAATCTGATTATGTCAAATTGACGGATAATTTACTGTCGAATAGAAAACTTCCTCGATATTTTTTTATAATATTCGAAATAAAGTGGGAAAAAAAGAAAAATCAAAATGACAGAATTTACTTTTCTTATGATATCTCAATAACGGCCCTGATAATTCGATTTGTTTGAACTGCTTGACAATGCTTCCATGAATGCAACTTTTTCTACATTTGATCGACCTTCTAACTCTTATGGTTTAAAAGTTACCAATACAATCTCATTGAAAAGTGCACTCTGTATATATATATATATATATATATATATATATATATATATATATTGGTATAGTGGGTTCTTGAATCTTGGTGATTATATTTTTGGAGTTTTGGGTTCAGATTCGATTGTATTAAAATGAGAAGAAAATTACATTCATTTAAACGTTTTGCCCTCGTTCGGGGCATCTTCAGTAAAATTTATTAAGAACATTAAAACATTTGAATCTGAAAATAAGATATTGGTTTGGATAACATCATATGTAGAAAGTTAGGTTGTCTGAAAATAACTTTAATTACCTTTTGGGTTACGTACCTTGGTTTTACCATGCTTGTGTTTTGTTACCAACATTAGTTGATTTCGGGGTGGTTTAAATTTTGTTGTACCATTGTTTCAACAGAAAACTTTCGATATTTTGTGGGTTTTTTGTTTTTAATTGTCATTAAAAGCGCCTGAACGACGTAGTGTGGAACTATATATAGTTATTTTGTTTTTTGTTGGTAGGCCCGTAGTACTTCTGCTGGGATGGTGTAGTGTATGTTGTGGGGGATACGGTGAACTGAATAATGATTTGTTTCCCGCTGGGATTTATTTATTTGTTTTGAATTAGAGTGTGGTATATTTGGCTCAAATTGTTTATGTCTGTGCGGTTGTTCATGGCTTGTTTGTTTTGTTTTATATATATATATATATATATATATATATATATATATATATATACAGGTGTTCCAAAAGATCAAAATGGAATGAAATTGTTTACCCATGGTCAATGTCATCAATAAACGGTGGAATAAGAATCGTCATGTTCAGTAAAAGTTATTTGTATTTGTCAGTAGAATCAAAAACAGAATGAAATACGGTGATTCATTTGAAATTCAAGTTGATATTAGTTACAAGTACATGTGGGAACACTGCAACCGTGAAAATATGTTTGAGAGATAGATCGCATTCTCTTATCGTGGGGTACAAAATTTCGAGTATTTATATCTCAGTTCTCCAAAAGGTCTAATAGGCCCTCGAGTTTTGGAATACCCTGTATATTATTTTTCTTTTGTACAATCAGTTCTCATATCATCATTCATACACTTCAATACACTACAGAACCTTCTGCATTTTCTCGCTATAATTTGATCCTTGACCATGAAGATAAAAATTTCATCAAAACTTTGTCTGAATAGT
>JAFIRS010007797.1:0-21890 GCA_018342105.1 Gonioctena quinquepunctata | reverse complement strand
GTAGTTTAATGTTTTTTCCAATAGCTCGAGTATTTTATGCTTGATATCATTGAAAAAGGTGCATACTCTGTATACATATTCTCACTAGATATCTGTAGCTGGAAATGCGACATTTGAATGCATTTTAATGAGGTGTACACCACCACCCAAGTGAACATGAATTCGTCCTGTGTGCGAGTGTTCTATTGTGAGAGTTGACTTGACAATATGGAAATGTCACATTACAACAATTACATGTATAGAGTGGTGCAGGTGGTGAGTCATCGCCATTGTTCAATTTAACTCGTTTCACTGAAGGACCTCCCTGGCAAGTTTCCGTTGATGTCGACGTAGATTATACTTCGAGTGAAATCTTTACCACAATCACACGAATACATTTCACCGACTTGTTTTCAATAGATCACTGGAGGAGACACTGATTCGAAATACTCTTCTCCTGGAATATTTCAGTGAAATACCCCCACCATACAACAAGTCCGATGCGATGCGCAATCTGTATGGATTTGAGGGATTCTCTGACTTCAGCGCACTCATCAATAATCGCAGTTCATTCTTAGCTCTCTCACAGGACAAACGCCCTCCCGCTTGAGAGTGCAAGATTCATGAAGGTCATGACTACACAGAATATGTATGCCTACACCACAACATTAGTCAAGGTCAAACAAACATCGAGATCAAATCTTGAGGTTGCCGAAACAAATCCAACATCAAAACTCAAGGTCAAATCTCAAAGTCAAAACTTAATGTTATGAATCTCAAGGTCATATTCAAGGTCAAGTCGAATCTCAAAGTCGACCAAACCCAATATCAAAACTCAATGACAAATCTCAAAGTCAAATCTCAAGGTCAAACACACACACACTGCACACCTGCAACTATTCAAGGTCACACGTGACGTCATAGTGGTGGGGGGAGACCCAGAACCGGCTTAAATCTCCTACTCTGGAACGTGGATGAAACAGGAATGTCTACTGTTCAAAGACCCCAAAAAGTTTTTGCCAAAAAAGGTAAAAAACAAGTAGGAGCATTAACCAGCGCAGAGAGAGGTCAGCACATTACAGCTGTTTGCTGTATGAACTCTGCTGGAAATTATTTTCCACCAGCCCTGATCTTTGCCAGAAAAAGATGGAAAAATGAGCTAATAGACGGAGCTCCTCCAGGAACTCTGGGAGTTATCAGCGATTCTGGTTGGATGACATCACAAACTTTTTATCAGTAGCTAAAACATTTCATTAAGTATGCAAAACCATCATTGGAAAATAAAGTTTTACTTCTTTTAGATGGTCACGAAACTCACAAGGATTTGGGAGTTGCAATATTATTTGGAGAAGCAGCATCTACTCAAAATGCTGTTAATGGTTTCAAACATCCTGGCATACAACCCTCTGATTCAAATATTTTTGCGGATCATATTTTTGCACCTTCAGCAGCGACAGATATTGCCCAAGAAAAGGAGCAAGATCCAGTTGATGACGTAATAAATCTCCAGGAAGTTTTAATTTCAAAACCTTCTACTTCAAAGGAAGATGATGAAATAACGCGTCAAGACGTTTCCAATTCTTCCACTGTAAAGAGTTCATCATCTTGGGTCAGACCCGAGGAAGTATCACCTATTCCACAAATAGAAAACACCAAGCGCAAAAGGCAGACAACTGGATCCCAAGCATTGACAGAAAGTCCTATCCTAGCTGAAATAAAGACAAGAGCTGAAACAAAAAGGGCAGCCGAATTGAGGCGTGCAGCCAACAGAGCCAAGAAAAATATTCAAAGTCAGTTAAATGAAGATGAAGATAAGGAAAATAATATATACATCGAAGATGATGATAATGAAGACGCTGCTTGTATTTTTTGTAACGATTTATATAGCAGATCTAAATCACGTGAAACCTGGATACGTTGTAGGATTTGTACAAAATGGGCTCATGCTGAATGTGCTGGAGTGGACAAAAAAATCAAAAACTATACTTGTGACTTATGCCAGTAAGAAATATTCATTTAAATTTACAGAATCTGAGTTAAAAAAAAAATAAGAGTCATGTTTATTATATTTGCCAGTAGGTATGGTTAAAAGTATATGTATTTGTGTTTTTATTTTTTTAAACAATTAAAATATTTTTTAAACGACTACTTGTTTTTTTTATTCAACACATCCCATTGTAATAACAGATTAAGATTTTTCCAAAAAAATTTCTTTACAGAGTCATATATTTCAAAATAAAATTTTAAGAAAGATCTTACACTATCATTAATTTGTTTCTGGTTTAAATTTACTACTAGGGTATAATGACATAGAGTATGTCATTTTATCCAAGTAGTATGGATAAAATGACTAGTAGATAGTTTAAGCAAAATATAATTTATTAAAATATCTCACATAAAACATAATTTTACTAATTTGACACTAATAGCAGATGTTTTCTGCTATTTGTAGACAGGTCGACTTTAAAAATATTGTGCTTAATAGTTGAGTTATGACCAATTTTTCTTAGGGTATGTCATTTTAGGCCAGGTTCCCCTATTTCATTGATTTGCCTTCTTGGATTTCGTAGCTCTCTCCTATTTTCAGCGGACCCATATTCGGTAAGCCGCTGGTATAAGAGGAAAACGGTAAGTACTTTGTTTTATCGAAATTCAGCGTCAGTTTATTGGATCTAAACCATTTTTCTATTTGCAGAAAATCGTTCTCTACCAGCGTTTTCAATTCCTGCCATGTATTAGATTTATAGAGAATAGCTGTGTCGTCGGCGAAACTTAAGATGTTTCCCTCTGTTTTTATTTCGAGTAGTCCGTTTAAAAATTGTAAACAGCAATGGTCCTTGTACTGTTCCCTGTGGAACTCCGTAGGAAACAGTCCTAGTCTCGCTTGTTGTTCCATCAATAGTTACTCGTTGTTCTCTTCCAGATAAGTAGCTTTTCAGTATAATATATACTTTACCTCTTAGTCCATAGGATGACATTTTTTTAGAAGTTTCTGAGGGCAGACCGTGTCGAATGCTTTGGATAGGTCGACGAATATGCACAAAAAGGATTTTTTTTTATCGAGAGCATCATAAATGTAAGAGGTTAAATCAAGTATTGCATCTTCCGTTGATTTACCTTCCCTGAATCCATACTGTCTGTTCGAAATGACTCTATATTTATTTAAAAAATTAATTATCTTTTTTTGAGTATTTTTTCTATTACTTTTGCCACATTTGAGATCAGTGAAAGTGGTCTGTAATTTATCATTTCTGTTTTATCCCCGCTCTTATATAATGGTTTGATTAGCCCTGTTTTGAGAATTTTCGGAAAACATCCTGTATCCATACATCGATTTATTAAATAAGTTAATGGAGTTTTTATTTCATTAACGATTTGTTTGATTGTTTCAGAACGGATATCGTCATCACCTGGTGATTTTTTTGGCTTCAATTCCATTATTGTTTGTTCCACTTCAGTTTCGTTAGTAGGGTATAAGTACAAAGTGTTTTCAATTTTTTTCTCATTGTGAAGAAATTCTCCAGGTTCGATGATTTTATTTGCATATTTCTCACCCAATTCGCTGTAGTATTTATTGAAACTGTTAGTAATTTCGATTTTATTATGTTTCATTTTGTCATTTATTTTAATTTGTTTTATGTTTGTAGTTGCTTTCTGTTTATTGCAGATTTCGTTGACACTGTCCCAAAGACCTTTTGTGTTGTTTTTGTTATGTTCGATGATTTTATTTACATATGCCTTTTTAGCTGTATTTATCAATCTATTCAATTTATTTTTCTGTTGATTGTATTCTTCGCGAAGTTTTATGTTTTCGTCAGAGATTCTAAGTTTTCTATAAAGTTTTTTTTATTCGCTATATCTATAATTTCGGTTGTAATCCATTTTGATCTGGGCCGATTTTTATTTTTTATTTTTATGGTAATTGTATTTTTTTCAATGTAATATTTGAGTTTTTCTATAAATGTTCGAGCCATTATTTCTGTGTCTCCTTGATTATATATATTTAACCACAATTCTTCCCCTAATTCTTGTTTCAGCTTCTTGTAGTTAGCAATTTTTTTATTTTTTTTCTTAGGATTTTCAAGTTCCTGATTTTTTCCCAAATTTATTGATAGTCCAATCGGAAAGTGATCTGTAATATTGTAATCTATAACGATTGATTTGCAATCTATCTCAGATGTATTGTTTACGAAAAAATGGTCTAGGCAAGATCCGCCACTGGGCCGTGTAACATCATTGATATAGGATATGAACCCATATGAATTCATTATATTTTTATACCTTCGTTCGTGCATGCGAGAATCTTGCTTGGCAACAGTGTGTAGTTCGCCCGATGTCTGAATCATATTTATAATGGCCGAGATTTTACATGGATATACCAGATGGGATGTCCTCTGGACAACCTCTGCAGGACATCTCCTGATGGATGTCCCAATCATGTCCTTGTACCGCGGTACATAAAAAGGACATACCTAGGACATCTCTGTGTTGTTAGAGATATCGCGTACTGTTTTCTGATCGGTTGCTAATTACGTTCTTTTATTCACCAGACAATCAGAAAACACTAGTATAATATGTAACGAACCTTCGTTCGTGCATGCGAGAATCTTGCTTGGCAACAGTGTGTAGTTCGCCAGATGTCTGAATCATATTTATAATGGCCGAGATTTTATATGGATATACCAGATGGGATGTCCTTTGGACAACCTCTGCAGGACATCTCCTGATGGATGTCCCAATCATGTCCTTGTACCGCGGTACATAAAGAGGACATACCTAGGACATCTCTGTGTTGTTAGAGACATCGCGTACTGTTTTCTGATTGGTTGATGCTAATTACGTTCTTCTATTCACCAGACAATCAGAAAACACTAGTACAATATGTAACAAATCTTCGTTCGTGCATACGAGAATCCTGCTTGGCAACAGTGTTTAGTTTGCCCGATGTCTGAATCATATTTATAATATTCAAGAATTACATACAAGGCGCAAGCATGCTGACCTCATACTAACCTACAAAATTGTTAACAACTTGGTCACCTGTCCTAACTTGCTTTTTAGATTTGCTCTTTATGTCCCAGTAAGGGCTACCAGACCAATTCAGACCTTTGCCACATAGATGTAATTATGGAAAGTATTCTCCTATATCTCGTATGATAACCACATTTAATTCACTCAATGCAGATGTCTTTGGAAGCTCATTGGTTCGCTTCAAAAGCGCCCTCAAGTCACATCAAATCTGATACTAGATGGTGTGCTATCCTTGTTTAGTTTAAGTTATAGTTTAAGTTTTTAGTAATTAATTAATTTGTTGAAATTATTATTATTATAGTTGATTGTGAAATGGTTTACCCGTTTATAAATGAATAAATAAATAATGGCCGTGATTTTTCATAACAAAATGCTATTGCGAATGAATGTTTCACTTTTTAATAGGGTTTGTGTCGTTTGTTTCTTACAAGTCACTTTGATAATTATGATAGTAACTCAAAGCAGAGTATGAAGTCAACTAGTTCTGACTTTATCACCAGTTTGGATATAACAAGGTTATTGAATTGAATTGAATATCTGAATGAGGCAGACTACAATGTATACATTTACCACACCTTCTTCTACCTTATTCAAATGTCGAGTTCAATGTTTATTGCATTCGGCAATTGCTGAATTTTTCCTCTGAGCAGGTCAGCTGAAATTAGGCGAGTGGCTCTCCCAAAATTTTGTCGAAATTTACAAAAAACAATACATGTTTTCAATTTTTTTCAGATTTTTAACCACCGTAATTCGCTATAAAATGGCATTATACACGCGTCATTCACGGGTGTGCAAGAGGGTAGATTACACCCTGTATATAAAATTCCTTGCAAAAATCCAACGCTATCTGCGTATGAAAATGTATCCCACTTGAGGAATCACTTTTGCTTTTCCGTGGGCGTCTGAGTTATCTTTATGGATAATTTGAGGCTTTCTGAAAAACTTCTGAAAAATAAACTGGCTTTCGAATAGGTAAAAGAAACGAAAGTATAGTAACACAACTGATACTGCAAAAATACTACTAGTTGTAGATATGTGCCTGTTTATACTGGTGAAAATCATGAATATAATGAAAAAATGTACTTGCTCTAAAAAAAAAGCTCGGATGATTTCATGAGACATGATATGAGAAAGTCCAGTCGAATGAACATTACCCATTGAACTCAATTTATTCACTCACTTCTTTGGAGACCAATATGTCACTTTCTCCATAAAAAATGGCTACAGGAAAACTGATTTTTCCAAGGTCATACAGTGGGGGTGCAATAGACCCGTACTTTCGTTTATTTTCTTCGGATCCCCAATCATAATGCACAAAATCTCCTGAAAATATATCATCAATGAATTGAGAGTTTGTTGGGCGAATATATGACAATCTACCTTCCATGACTAGTTGGGCAAAATGGATCAATTGTTTGAGCGATCCTCCTGAAATTCCATTTGACATAAATGGAGGAAGCATGTCCTGGAATCAGGTAAATCAAATGCACCGGGTGATTCAAAAGTACTTTGACAAACTTCAGGAGGTGATTCCTCACAATATTCTAATATGAATTGTCCAAATAAATATATGTCCGGAAACGCTTCGTTTCCAAGATACAGGGTGTTGAAGTTTTATTATTATTTTCGTTTTTTAATAACTTTTCGAAATACTGACCTTAATCAAACGAAAATTGGTACTGAGAGGTTTTTTGAGGTGTCGAATTCAAACCTGATGTTATTATTGCTCTTACTCGTAGGGGGCGCCACCTACACGTCTTTTTTTTTAAAGATTTATAACTTTTTTGAGAGTACTTCTAGCACATTTTTCAGTGGGAAAAATCAATTCCTCTATCATATCTACGTAAAAAAGCTACCCTTGTTACAAGTCGCTATAAGCAACCGTTTTCTAGATATTTGGACTTGAACATTTCAAGTCGATTATTTGATAATCGATGCGTGTTGAAGTTATTACCATCATTTTGCATTTTTCACAAGAATGCTTAGGAAATGAATTTGACGTTTAATTAAGTAGTTTTGGTAATTACATATTATGTAACAGTTAAACGTTTTGTTGTTCTATTGAAGTAAGTTTTAAAACACTAATTTTGAAAAAATTGATTATTTAAACAATAATGCTCATTTAGCCGATATGCATTTCGTGTATGGCAATGCGCGCGAAGCAAGACGTATTTACCAGGAGCGATATCCTAATCGAGTACTGCCTTCAGCTCCAACATTTACCAGTCTCCACCGTTGTTTGGCAGAAACAGGTAGCTTTAAGAGGGCAGCTGATCTTATTGGAAGACCACGAGCAGTCCGAACCCCAGAATTGTAAGAATCTGTTTGGAACGCTCTTGAGGAGAATCCAGAAACAAGTACAAGAATACTTGCTGAAGCTCTCAATTCTACTCAGTCCACAGTTTGGAGAATTATCCACGATCAACAATTTTATCCATACCATATTCAAAGGATACAAGCTCCCTTGCCACGAGACTTTCTCCAACGCTTTACTATGTATCAGTGGTTTTTGAGAAAAATGGCTGGAAATCCTCAATTTTTAAGATATGTACTCTTTACGGACGAGTCAAACTTCTCCCGAAATGCTTGTTTGGGCTCTGGAAAATCCGCACGCAGTTAGTGAAAGACATTATCACTATCAATTTTCTGTAAATGTATGGGCGGAAATAATTGATCATTACTTGATAGGTCCTTTCTTCCTTCCGTTCCGACTGAATGGCGCAACTTAGAGAGACTTTTTACAAAATGAATTGCCGGGACAAGTTCAGAATGTACCATTAGAAATTCGTATCCGCATGTGGTTTATGCAAGATGGGGCTCCGGCCCATTTTAGCGTTGTAGCCAGGGAATTCCTCAACACTGTCTATCCAAATCGATAGATCGGTAAGGGTGTAGAAGAACCTAACCAGGTGTGGGCACCAAGGTCCCCAGATCTAAACCCGCTAGATTTTCATTTTTGGGGACATTTGAAGTCACTAGTTTATAAAACTCCAGTAGCGAACGAGGATGATCTAAGAAACCGAATAGTAGACGCCTGTGAAACGCACCAATAATTTTTGAGCGGGTACGAGATTCAATGACTAGCAGACTAAATGCATGTATCTTCGCTGAAGGTGGACACTTTGAACAATTTATTTGAACACAATTTAGTTAAAATTTCTTGAAATAAAATGTTGATATTTCTTGCAAATTTTATAAAAACAAATACAGATTTTGCACCCTTGATACAAAAATAACTATTTCAAACGAGTAAAAATAAATAGAATACAAAAAACCAAAACTACACTTGAACGTCAAATTCATTTCCTAAACATTCTTGTGAAAAATGCAAAATAATGGTAATAACTTCAACACGCCGATTATCAAATAATTTTCAAGTCCAAATATCTAGAAAACGGTTGCTTATAGCGACTTGTAACAAAGGAAACACCTCAAGAAACCTCTCAATACCAATTTTCGTTTAATTAAGATTAGTATTTCGAAAGTTATTTAAAAAAAACAAAAATAAAAATAAAACTTTAGCACCCGGACATATATTTATTTGGACAATTCACATTAGAATATTGTGAGGAATCACCTACTGAAGTTTGTCAAAGTACTTTTGAATCACCCTGTATAAGTACACAGTAAAAAAGCTTCGTCTAAAAATTCAATAGATTTTTCAGTACTCTGGAAATCAACTGATCAGACTCAGACTATTATGATAGGCTAAGGCTAAGAGCTGGCTGCAGATAATCGATTAAAAAATGTTAGTACTCGCAGCAAACATAAGAAAAATAATTAACTGCCTGGGCAAAATTTCTGCATAAGTTTTGTATGACGTTTTTCGGAAAAAATAACCATACCAATGGAGTAACAACTCCGGATTACTCTTCGAAACTACTATATATACCGTGATGGCCGAGCCGAGGCGCCAGTCTCAAGTTCTGGATCTCATTTTTTCCAAAGAAATTGAGAAATGATTTGTTTTGAAACGAATATTCGTCCCAAAACAAATTATTTCACATGTTTAAGAGCTGGATGCAGAAAACCTGGCCGATCGAGTAACAGAATGAAATGTTTTGAAAATGTTACACTTTCCGCGACCATTAAAAAAATAATTTAGTGCCGGGGCAGAATTTGTTCACAAGTTTTGTATGCCCTCTCTCCGAAACTGCATACTGCATACTGCAACCATACCAATGGAGTATAGTTTATCCACCATCAATTGCAGAAGCATAAAAAACAAGTTTCCCAGTCTTGAGGCGGAATCCTTTGAGCAGCAGAGTATGTATTAATAGGCAATCGGATCATCATAATTTCATTTTCCCATGGTCGAAAAAAGGCATATTTTCCAACAAAACACATAACAACTATGGAATATTTTAAAACCTTCTTCGATCCCAGACCAGAGGCGCTACTGGCTTTTAGGTATTCAGACCTCCTGGAACACGTATATAACTGGTGATTTATTAGTCTCAACGTATAGACACTCCTACAAGCATTATCATTGGCTTGCGGTCCGTTTTAATTGGCTGCTGAAGAACTAGACAGGTCACTCAAACCCATGTTGACTATCGGCTCTTCTGATCTCCTTTTGATCTGCCCTTCGCCGACGGAAAATGTTTACGAGTAGTACACATTATTTTTCTTTCCGTTTCTTCGCATATACGCTCGTGTTAGCGAAGTGAGTTTTTGATTTTCTCCCTATAGAAACAGCTTCTGCAATTGAAAATGGTCAAACTATAACAGTTTGGACTTGAAATTTAGAATTTACAGAGTAAAATATTAATATATTTTAGTGCCTCGTTAAAATCTTGTTCTAATGCATCAGCACATATTTTTTGTTCATTACTATACCTATCGATTAACAGCTTTAAACTACAACCATATTGAAGTTTAAAC
The DNA here is from genome assembly GCA_018342105.1 of Gonioctena quinquepunctata. Classification (NCBI taxonomy): domain Eukaryota; kingdom Metazoa; phylum Arthropoda; class Insecta; order Coleoptera; family Chrysomelidae; genus Gonioctena; species Gonioctena quinquepunctata. Next base: position 11,996 of record JAFIRS010007797.1, on the reverse strand, counting down.
ATTTTTGAAAAGGAAAACATTCTCAATTGAATATGTTTCCCTTTTCAACATGAATACCCCAGAAGAGGTTATCTTGAACGATGGCAGATAGTGACTAAGTTTATGATTCCACATCTGATTTTATGAACATCCTGTTCATATTTTCAAACAAATCAATTTAAACATTTAACTTTAAGAAATTATTATAATTGTTTATTGGATGATTATTTGGTTATCCCTGAATACTTCTCTAATAGGATATATTAGTAATGTGCTTCACGGAAACCTGGTAACGTGAGCATAAAATATCATCTTCACTATTAACAAATTTTAATATAGCTAGTTTGTATTGTAGGAACTTTTTTTAACACTGTGGTGTCCTATTGTATGTCAGAAAAAATATCAGAACAATTTCTGTAAAAAGTTTCGATGACTTAAATGAAGAAAAAGTTTTTGAACTCGCGGCTATTAAGTTGATTGACCTGGGTATTGTAATATTCACGATTTTCAGATCACCTATCAATGACAATGTGAATCGATTCTTTGATAAATTCTCGATAATGCTTCAACCCTAACAAAACACAGCAAAAAAATTTAATAATTAATGGCGACTTTAATATTGTTATATGCAATGAAAAGCAGACTTTCACACGTGAGTTTTTGGATATCATGGCGTCTTTCGACCTTGATTTTTCCGTAACACAACCTACACGCATATCAAAGAAAAACAGGACATGCATTGACAATTTGATAACCAACATAACTGACAATATACTTGTTGAAGTCCATGACTCCGGTTTATCTGACCACTCAGGCATTTTAGCTTTCTCAAAAAATGGTAAACCCAAACAGATTGATAAAAAAAATCAGAATTATTTCTCAACAAAAATTAGCGGATTTCAAACAAACCATATCTAACTCAAGTTGGAATGACTTATATACTGCAGGAGAAGCCAATGATCTGTTCAATCGTTTTTTTTTTTATTTTCCTTAACCATTTCCATAGTCATTTTCCAGAAAAAACTATCAAAGATACACTACACATAAACTGGTTCAACAAAAATCTGAAAGAAATGAGAAACCAGCTTGAACAATCACCGGAGGTAATTGGCTGTTACAAAAAAATTAAACTAAATTATGAGAAAGCAGTTTATGACGCAAAACGAAAAGCATATAAAAATTTCATTGAGAACTCCAGGAGACTAAAGCAATCGGTAGTGTCTGAGATTTCTGTATATATTTTCATATCATCAGCAAAAAGTAGTTTACTCGACTGAAAAGTAGTACATATTTCATCGATGAATATTAGGAATAGGAGTGGCCTTAAGTTCGATCCCTGTGGTACTCCTGAGTAAGCTACGAAATTGGAAGATTTCACACCTTCATATTCAACAAATAGTTGTCTATCGCTCAAGTAGGATTTCAATAGGAGCCGAATCTTGGGCGAAAGATTTTAACAATATCTGTTTGTGGGATACTGTATCAAACGCTTTACTGAAATCAGTATATACAACATCAATTTGGCGACGATTATCAAGGGAATTGGATATGAACTGCGTAAACGTGCAAAGGTTAGATATAGTGCTACGTGATTTCATAAAACCATGTTGGAAATCTGACAGGGATTTACTCATATGTATATAGATGAGATCGAAAAGAATGATTTCGAGTAATTTTGAGAAACCAGAAATTAAGGCTATTGGTCTATAGTTACGAATGTCTCCTATTTTTCCTGATTTGAAGACAGGACAAATACGGGATTGTTTCCATATGGTGGGAAAAGTTTCGGTATTCAGGATGAGGTTATAAATAAAAAGTAGAGGCCTACATAGTACTTTCACCTGGGATTTAATTAGTCTAACGGGGACATTATCAGGACCGCATGTCAATTTGTTTTTTAGCTTTTTAGCCGCCGTTAGAATGAGTTCCTCGCTGATTTTATTGATATGTAAATAATGACTGGAACTGATAGAGCATTCGGGAAAGGTACGTTCATTTGAGAGAGGAGAATCATGGACATATGCATTGCTGAAGTGCTCAGCAAAGGCGTTGACTATAGATTCGGATGATGTAAGTTTTTCATCATTGATGAACATAAGTCCAGGGATACGAGTTTTTTTTTTGTGTTGAAGAATGACCAAAACTCACGGGGATTACTAGTCAGGCATGGTCTTTTTCAGTTTTAATAATACGCCGGAGGTGTTTATAACGTCCCAAGTAAACATTATATTTGCAATTCTTCCATCAAAGCTGGCAGTTCTTCTTCGAGAAACTGCCGGTCCTTTAAACCTCGTATGAAAAAAATAGGGTCCAATTGAATAATCAGCGCATATTCCAGGTGACGGTATTCCAAGATTGCATGTGGGTTTTATTCAGCCCAAAAATGATGATTGTGAAAGTTTTGGATGGCGTTTCTGGATAAATTGGCTTTATCCCTGAATGAAATTTCAGTATCAAATAATGGATTTTCATACCCTTTTTGAAAAAACCATTGGTAATGGAAAGTTGCGAGGCTGTAGCGCTTGGACCCCTTGGATATAATATAATAATAAAAAGTCATGGAGAATTTTTCAAACAATAATATGTGAGATATTCAAATTGTTCCCAGTTTTTCGTGTAATTAATCCGGGATCTTCGTCAATTGAATTCAAAACTGCTACCTCAATTTCTGGTGTTCTTACAGTACGTTGAACTCCTTTCAGATTAGATGATTGTCAGGTTCAAAACTTCCCTTTTTGCACAACTTCCTATGAAAGTTTGGAGATGTTCGTGCATCCGGAATATTTTTATTTGGAAAGCGGTCTTCATACAACCGCCTGGATTCCAGTGCATTACCATCAGCAAGCCTATACATGTAATGCATATCTGCAAACTCTGAATTCGTAAAATGGGCCATATTTTTTTAATAATATTGGCAATTTTGATTACTTGAATACGTGACAACCAGACTAGGTAGACAACTGTCAAAACAGTTTATGTTTACAAAACAAAATCTTCTTCTTACCTACTAGATACCAATTTCATAGCAATGTGTAAATGAATAAATTTTATTTTTTATGCGAAAACCGTACGTCAAACGAACAAAAATCCTGATCACGTATCACTTTTCTCTTTAAAATGATTCAGTGCAAATCCCGTACGAACGTCACTGGCAACAAAAACATTTTATGATGTATAGCAGAAAACGCCTTTCGATGCATAGAAGATGAGTACTACGTTTCACAAAAATATCTCAGGTTAAACCAAAGTTATCATAAAAAATCGAATTTTTTCTTAAAACTTTAGTACCCTGTAGTTCAAAATTTAAAACATTCAGGACATATGTTCATATTCAGTTTTTTTTGCAAAATACACCCAAGATTAACCTCCGTACATATTAATTATGTTATCAAGAAACACCCTGTATATGTATTGCGCAGCCAGCACCCAGGTTTTAAGCCCAGTTGAAGGCAAGTAAAATCTGCCCTGCTGGCCCCGTTGTGTTTGTCAATACTATTGTAACGAACCTAGGCCGGACCTGTCGCCTCACGCGTTGCCATCGACAACGATGAGATCATCCCCGGAGATATTCGAGAACCATCCAGTCGCTCTGCCGCGGAAAACAACGGTCAATATTGGAAACAATTGGAACATGCCGGTCGCCAACTGCCAGAATTCGAAACATCGAGAATGCTGTATCGGAGATAAATAGGCAACCCTCAAGTGGAGTCGGACAGTCTGAACGAGCCCATACGATCGAGCTATACAGTGGCGTAGTTAGTAATATAAATTAAGTTGTATATTTAAGTGTTAAATAAATTAGTAAAACCAAGTTAAGTTTATTTACGTTACAATTGGTGTCGGAAGTGAGATTTTGAAAATAAACAAGTGATCGTGGAGTGGATAGTCAGAAAAATAAATTGATAGACCTTTTTGTACGCCCAAAATAGACAGTGGCCCGGTTTTCGCGAAGTGGACAATTGTGCGTGGGAATATAAACTGATACACTGTTCGCGTGAAACAGAAAATAGACAGTGGCCCGGTTTTCGCGAAGTGGACAATTGTGCGTGGGAATATAAACTGATACACTCTTCGCGTGAAACAGACAATAGACTGGTGGCCCGTGGAAAAGAATTCGCGAAGTGATTTTTTAACAAACTGATAAACTTTTTCGTGTGAAACAGACTGATACCTCGTCAAAGACAAAATGTGTTCAAGAAAAGTGCGCCTTGCGGACTTGAAGGTAGCGGAATTGAAACAGGAATTGGAGAAAAGGGAACTGGAAACAACGGGTAAAAAGCAAGTACTCCAGGAAAGACTTGCAGAAGGACTTATACAAGAAGGTGAGGACCCCGAAACATTTTTATTCGAAGTTCCCGGAGGTGATTTAAGTTTGGTAATGAATAAACTCGAAGAAACTACTAAATCCTTGAAAGAAGAACTGCAACAAAATTCTAGAAATCTGGAAGAGAAGCTTCAAGAAAATTCAAGAAGCCTGGAAGATAAGCTCCTAGAAAACACAGAAGGCCTAAAAAAATAACTCTGTGGTGTGGCGAATCGTCTAGAAAAAAGAATAGGAACCGTCGAGGCAGAGATGGACAAGATGAAGGAAACGATCAGTAAGCTGGAAAAACGAATTGATAGTGCGCCCTCCACAGAGATGGTTAACAAAAATGCAATGCCGGACTTGAGTTTGAACTTGGATAAAGTTCAAGAGGGTATACAAGATGTCAAGGTCATTTCTGAAATAGGGAAGCTTTCCATGAAGCCGCCTCAATTCGACGGAAAAACTCCATGGGAAAATTACCGCCGACAGTTTGAAGCAGCGGCCAAAGCAAATGGATGGAATGCAGGGGAAAGAGCTATAGCACTAACACTTGCATTACGTGGAGAAGCGACAAATATTCTACAAACTCTTACCGCCCAAGAACAGGAAGACTATAATCAGCTGATTAAACATCTAGAATTACGATATGGCCAGGCCCATTTGGAACACGTATACCACTCCCAACTGAAAAATCGCTGCCAGAAATCGGGCGAATCCTTACAAGAATTCGAAGCTGACATTGCACGCTTGGTTCGTCTTGCATATCCAGCCACACCGGAAAATGTAATGGAGCGATTAGCGGTTCAGGCATTCTTGGATGGACTCCGTGACCAAGAAACCAGACAAGCGTTGACACTAGCTCGTCCAACACATCTCGTAGACGCACTGGCACGCGCTTTGGAATTTGAGGCAGCAAAACAATCCTGCAAAAACCAAAGTAAAGTTCGAAGTATTGAAGAAGACTCACAGGAGCATGCTGACTTGGAAGCTGCCATAAGAAAAGTGATGAAGGAAGTTTTGCCTGAGAAAAGACAGATAAGATGCTGGAATTGTGGCAAAATTGGACATGTGCGTAGCAAATGTCCAACATTCGGAAACACGACTCCGATGCAGGAAAACTAAAGAAGGTCGACGAGAAGGGGCAATCGTCGGCCTGTGTCCAGCAAGCCCCGGTTAACAACGCATATGTCGCTATCCTGCAACGACAGAACAGAGGTGTTTTCGTAGACAGTCTCATCAATAACGAGCCTTGCACCATGCTGCTAGATACAGGTGCGACTAGGACAATTCTCGGGCCTTCCTTTGCCAGAACACCGGAACGAATTGAACCGACAACTTGGAAGCTACGCACAGCAACAGGGGAGCCAGCTACTGTATATGGAGAGCTACCGATTGAAATAATTTTGGGCAGCACTAAAGTGAAACATCAGGCACTTGTAGCGGACATCGAAGACGATGCAATCATCGGAATGGACATCATGAATTCCAGAGGGTTTGAATTGGATTTCAAAGACGGCGTCCTACGTGTCAATGGAGAAGAGCTGGTACTTCATGGGAGAAGTGAAGAGTTGATCCGTGTGCTGTTGGCTGAAGATGTAAGCGTACCTGAGAGGGCTGAAACCATCCTGGAGGCTCGCCTGGACGGGAGTGCGAGCAGTGGAGACGTGGTGATGTTCGAGCCCAAACTTCATGATGAGAAAATTGGACGAGGATTGCCCTAGGGAAAACCCTGTTACGTGCTGAAAAATTTGTACCGGTAAGGGTCATGAATGTCAATTACTTTCCAGTGACCTTAAAGAAAGGAACAATTTTAGGGCACTGCTCGTCAGTTTCATCTGTGATCCGGGGCGTACGAGGTACGATTAGCCAACCCAACAACTTGCCCACAGAACTAGAAAAATTAGTTGCCATCTCTTCCAAAGATATAAAACCTGCTCAGCAGCCCAAACTAAGAGATTTAGTCAAAAAGTACCAAGACATCTTCGATACCGGACAAGGAAAAGGAGGTCGAACTAATGTGGTCCAGCACAAGATTGATACTGGGGTGCCCGACCGATCCGGCAATCAGCAAGAAGACTTCCTCTTGCCAAGAAGGAAGAGGCTGACAAAATAGTCAGCGATATGGGAAAGAAGGAGTTATCGAACCATCTGACAGTCCCTGGTCCTCTCCAGTCGTACTGGTGACGAAAAAGGATGGATCGACACGCTTTTGTGTAGACTATCGCCAACTTAATAATGTCACGAAGAAGGACAGTTACCCTCTCCCGAGAATAGATGACACCCTAGACACGTTGGCTGGTTCCACGATTTTCTCGACCCTTGATCTGAAGAGTGGATATTGGCAAGTAGAACTGGCTCAGGAAGATCGAGAAAAGACTGCTTTTACCATCGGCTCAGGATTATGGCAGTTCACCGTTATGCCATTCGGGCTCTGTAATGCTCCCGCCACATTCGAAAGATTGATGGAGACAGTGCTGAAGGGACTCTCATGGAACACGTGTCTAGTGTATCTCGACGACATAATTGTGGTCGGCAGATCGTTCGAGGACCACGTGAAAAACTTGGAGGAAGTATTCCTGCGACTGAGGAACTCCGGATTGAAGCTGAGCCCTAAGAAATGCCATCTGTTCCAAAAAGTACGATACCTCGGCCACGTTGTCTCTGGGGAAGGAGTAGCAGTGGATGACCAGAAGATCAAAGCTGTTAAGGATTGGCCCATCCCAAAAGACATTCACCAACTTCGAAGTTTCCTTGGTTTATGCACATACTATCGCCGATATGTGCTGGGATTCGCCAACATCGCTAAACCACTGACCAGGCTCACGGAGGGCCAAACAAAGTTCCAGTGGTCCGAAGAATGTCAAGACTCATCCAGGAAGCTGAAAGGAGCTTTGATCAACGCACCTGTACTGAGCTATCCCCTACCCAAAGGGAAATTCATTTTGGATACGTGGGACTTGGAGCTGTCCTATCTCAGATCCAGGAGGGACAGGAGAAGGTCATTGGTTATTTCAGCAAGACGCTTAGCAAACCAGAGCGCAATTACTGTGTCACCAGGCGAGAGCTGTTAGCTGTTGTAAAGGGAGTGGAGCACTTCTACAAGTACGTGTATGGAAGAAGATTCCTGTTGAGAACTGACCATGCAGCTCTCAAATGGCTCTTACAGTTCAAAAATCCTGAGGGTCAAGTAGCACGTTGGATCGAGAGACTCCAAGAATTCGATTTCGAGATCGAACATCGAGCCGGAACTAGCCATAAGAATGCAGATGCCTTGTCGCGAAGACCATGTCCAGATGATTGCTCACATTGCCGACGAGCAGAAGAGAAAGAAGCAACACTTTGTAGAACCGCGGCAATGGATGACAACTGGAATGACAGCAAGATCCAGAAAGACCAAGAGAAAGACCCCGACTTTGGCTTAGTTGTCAGCTGGAAGAAGGGCAATCGAAGACCTCATGGCAGGAAGTCGCAGGTTACTCGCCGGCTGTTAAGTCCTATTGGGCACAATGGAACTCTCTTATTCTGGACAATGGGATCCTGAAACGTGTGTTGGAGGCCGATATTGGTGGGGAAGACAGACGCCAAATAATTGTTCCCAGGAACAGAAGAGAGGAAGTGCTGCGGAAATCCATGATGGAGTCGCCGGAGGACATCTGGGAGTGACGAAGACCCTGCAGAAAGTGAGGCAACGGTTTTACTGGGCCAATTGTCAAGCTGACGTCCAGGACTGGTGCAGAAAGTGCGCTGTATGCGCTGCTAGCAATGGACCTCGAATACGACCCAAGGCCCCGATGCGTCAGTACAACGTAGGCAGCCCGTTCGAGAGAATCGCCATTGACATCGCCGGCCCGTTTCCCGTATCCGACCACGGGAATAAATACATCCTTGTGGCAATGGACTACTTCAGTAAGTGGGCGGAAGCCTATGCCCTGCCCAACCAGGAAGCCATCACCGTCGCCGACGTCTTGGTGAAAGAATGGATATGTCGATTCGGCATTCCAATGGAGCTGCACTCGGATCAAGGCAGAAATTTCGAATCCAACCTTTTCCAAGAAATATGTCTACTGCTGAACATCCGCAAGACAAGAACCACGGCCCTACATCCGCAGTCCGATGGAATGGTGGAACGGATGAACAGGACGATCAACCGCTTCTTGTCCAAGGTTGTCTCTGACCATCAAAGAGACTGGGACCAGTATCTTCATTTGTTCCTGATGGCCTATCGATCCGCAGTACACGAGTCAACCGGTCAAACTCCTGCTAGTATTATAATGGGCCGAGAACTGCGACTGCCTTGTGACCTGAAGTTTGGGATACCGCCAGGACAAGACACTGTGGGAGAGGACTACGTCAGCAAACTTCGGCAGAGAATGGACGACATCCACGAACGAGTCCGGTTGAACATCCAGAGTGCCAGCGATAAAATGAAGAAGACCTATGACATCAAGGCCGACGCTGGAGGATTTAAGGTTGATGACCTGGTTTGGCTGTACAACCCCAAACGTCGTCGTGGACTATCACCAAAGTTGCGGAACTCGTGGGAAGGCCGTATAAAATCGTGAAAAGGATAAACGACCTTGTGTACCGAATCCATAAGCCACCCGAGGAAACCAAGGGTCGTCCATTTCAACAGGTTGGCCCCTTACGCTGGAAACCATGACCAAGTTCGCACCCTCAAGCCACCGGAGGATGATATGACGTTCGAGAAGTTTATGTCCTTGTATTCAAACGGGCAGAAAGTTCTACATGGGGTTACTAGAGAGGAGTCACGAGACCTTTTCGAGGTGCCTGCTGACTACGCACTAGCGCACTGTGTGGCAGAAGATCTTCGAATGTCCAGGGGCATCGCCGTAGTGGTCAACTCCAAACACTGCGGGAGCAGAATCCAGAAGTTGGTGGGGTGCTACAGTTGAAGAAAGGCCAGAGAAACATCTACTACCTAGTTACCAAGAGGCATTCCCAAGATAAACCGTCCTATGAAGATGTCTGGAAGAGTCTCACCAAACTAAGAGATACTATGGTGGACCAGAATCTGGTGGATCTAGCAATTCCAAAATTATCCTGTGGTATTGATGGGTTGGACTGGAGAGTCATAAGAAGTATGCTGGAGGCGATATTCAGATCCAGCGGCGTCAAGATTTTGGTTTGCTGTAACCCTCTTCCACGACCGATCATGAAGACCGTGGAGTGTTACTTCCATCGAACTTCACGGTGCAGATATGGGGAGTCATGCAGATATCGTCACACTCCAAGGATGAAATTTCGGGACGAAATGTCTTTAAGAAGGGGGCAATGTAACGAACCTAGGCTGGACCTGTCGCCTCACGCGTTGCCATCGACAACGATGATATCATCCCCGGAGATATTCGAGAACCATCCAGTCGCTCTGCCGCGGAAAACAACGGTCAATACTGGAAACAATTGGAACATGCCGGTCGCCAACTGCCAGAATTCGAAACATCGAGAATGCTGTATCGGAGATAAATAGGCAACCCTCAAGTGGAGTCGGACAGTCTGAACGAGCCCATACGATCGAGCTATACAGTGGCGTAGTTAGTAATATAAATTAAGTTGTATATTTAAGTGTTAAATAAATTAGTAAAACCAAGTTAAGTTTATTTACGTTACACTATAGTGACCCCTTGGTGGTTTATTTCTCTACTGAGGCTGCCTGGAGCAAGTGGCTTTCCCACTATGAATAGAAGGTGGCGCCCGCGACAAATCCGAAATCCATAGAGAAGCGCCAAGATTTGATTGTAAAGGGAAAATACCCTTACAATGTTTACATCCTGATAAGGCATAAAATATTTCACTCTTTATAAATATATTTTTTATTTTAAATTATTTTTTCGTCGACCTCTACAAAAAATGACATTTTACGTACTAACTTGCGAATGAAAAATCGACTATTTTTTAAGGCAAGTATTTTCAGACACTTTTCGTCCGCGAACTCTTTTCGTCCGCTGTGGTCACTATGATACGGCACGGTGCGAGAGCGGCGATTGAGTCATTTTCATAAATCCACGATTTAATAAAAACATAGGCGCCTGTGACAATAACTGTCATTTGCTGTTGTCATTAATTATTTACGAAATTCGCTAGATTTTACGTGTGAATAAGACCGTGCGGTGTGAGTATTAATGTTCAAAATAATCAAGAATGGATAGTGATAGCGATATGGATATCAGCAACACCCATCCGGAGTTGCGGGAATTGGCAACTACGGACACGTTGGATTTACTTCCCCAGAAATCACGAATTTTATACGAAAAACAATACAACACATTCAAGAACTGGCGTCAGGAACATAATGTCGAGAATCTCTCAGAAAATGTTCTTCTGGCCTATTTTTCTAGTAAAGCTGGCAATAATTATAAATTATATACTCTATGCTAAAATCCACATTAGCCATTAAGAGGAAGTTGTACTATACTATAAAGCAGTGTATGCAAAGGTTTCGTAGTCCCTAACTTTTTAGGATAATTTTTCATTTTGAGTGAATGAAAAAATAAGTACATAACGACAAAAATACAATCTGTGTTCCCTTTGTCTCACTTTTTCAAAATTTTATTTGGTTTTTCAAAAAAAAAACACGAAATTTCACGTTTTTTTATGATTTTCCCATTTTTTTTAGAACGGATTTAAATCAAATTTCGAAAAAGTGAGACGAGATGAACATAGATGAGATCTTTACCAACACGTGCAATTTTTTTCATTCGCTAATAACTAAAAATAAACTTTGAAAGTTAGGGACAACGAAACCCTTGCATGGCAACATTTTGTATCCGTAGAGTGGCGCCGATCTCAGAATTTATAAAGTATCACTTCCACTTAAGGAAAACGTTTACATATCCAAATTTTCGAAACTTATTGCATTTTTTTTAAAACAAAGCGTTGGGTACAATCCGAAAAAATCTAGAGTATTTAGTCGAGATGAAATAAACAGATTTCTTCGTGATGCCCCAGATGAAACTTATCTTTTGCACAAGGTGAAATGTTTTAATTTATTTTACTGATGTATTTATTGTTATATTGTTACAGCTCTGTTTAATTATTGGAATTGCTGGGGCTTGTCGAAGAGACGAACTACGTAAAATAACGACCAAAGATATTGTTGATCGAGGCGACATGCTTGTAATAACCATTCCAGACTCAAAAAATTGTAAAAGGCGAGTTTTTACAGTTACATACAAACTTTGCGACGGAGTGAATCCTTTAGAAATATTTCGACAATATGCCAACTCAAGACCGAAGCATTGTACTCATAATATATTTTCGTCAATTATAAATTAGGAAAGTGTACATTGCAAGTGATTGGTGTGCATACATTTGAAAAGATACGTAGCTTGATCGAAAGATACTAAAATTGCCAAACGAATCAGAGTACTTTACACCGACAGCAGGAATTAATATCAATAATTACACAAACTGTACGTTCAATATTCATCTTCGAGATTGATTTAATTTTGTAGGATAATTAAAACTTTTTAACAAAAAATTAAACCGACCAAAAAATCAACTGAAAAGCAAAAAATAAAATAAACCTTCTTAGTCTAAATGATGATTGAGCTCCTGAACTAATGCAACATAATTCGTTCATGATACGTATCGAGTAGTCGAATTATAAATCAGCTCCCAACAAAACGCGTATTTGTGTCGATCCATTACCGACCTATTCTCAAATGAGGAATTCATCATGAATCTAACAAAA